>CM029918.1:57412153-57417153 GCA_017639245.1 Myiopsitta monachus | reverse complement strand
GCTGTATCATTTAATTTCATTCATTTTTACCACTGGACTTCAGTCATGTTAATGTAGTAAGTATTTTAGGAAAAATGAGAAGACTTGTAAGTACTTAACATTTTATTGAAATTTAATTGAATAGTTAAGGGGTGATTAAAAATCTGAAATTAACACTCTTTAGAAATTAATGACAGTCATTAAGATGTAATGGGGCTGCTCACCAACAGTGCTCAGAAAGGTTGGGGGATTTAAAATTGCATGGGGGTCAGAGCAGTGAAAGATGTTGTTTATAGTCTCTGGAGCCTTGACAGCAATTTTAGAGTTGGAACAAAAGTGATTTTTTTTGCCAGTATTACTGTAACTACAGTAGAGTCTGGGATTTGGGGTGGGTATTTGTGATTGTCTAGTTAAGGGGACTAACACTGACTAACTCATCAAAAGTACAAGTAGTAGCATTCATTGTGGGCCTGTTTGTACTATATTACAAATGGTTGCCTTGACTATTGCAAGAGAACGTGTTTCTGCCCTTCTCTCTAACTCCCTTCACAAAATAAGAGACAGTTCATTATTTATATTAGCTGAGTCCAGGGTCCTCTTATGACGAGAGACTAATGTTCATGCAAAATGGAGTGATATAATGTGTAATGATTTTGTTATATGAATTTTCAGTCCCTGGAGAACAAATGGAGACCTACAGATGCCTTCAGTTTAAATCTCCTTTGCTACCTGACCAGTGGGCAGAGGTGAAAGGCCAGAATATAATTTGCTGAGCCTAGCAGCCTGTGCTGATCTTGGAGGTTGAGTGTCTGTCACAAAGACTCATTGATACTAAAACACAAACTACATTAGAATATATTTTTTTATTTATTTATTTGTACTGTTTGCTGAAGACTTTGGAGGGATTCATTCTAGAAAGGTAGCAGATTGAATGGGCTTCTCCTGCTTCGGCTTAAATTTCCTCAGGAGGTTTTCAAAGGTAATACTATGGAGAGGTGTCAAAGTTGCTTCCAGAAGCTGCAATAATGAAACATTTTGGGTGGTTCAGGCTAATCTCAGCAAAATAGTGTTGTTTACAGACTTAGGTGTTGCATATTCCTTATAGATGTCATAAAGAAAATGAATGTATTCTGCCTGGTTTTCAGGATTCTTTTTACTAGCAGTATCCTACAACAGGTTGATCTGAAAATGGTAGATTTATGGTCAGGAGGGAGTTATTGAAATAGATAAAAGGTTATTTGGGCAAAGAATGCAATAGAGAAGTCAGAAGATGTAAAGCAGTTTGCTTGGGCTGACCAAAAGGTCAGTCTTGTGCTCACTCTGTTTTCACTACTTTAGTCCTTCCTCCTTTCTTTCTCTCCTTCACATCTTTTCCACTCTCACTTGGCTAGGTTCACTGCCTCCATTTATCTCCCATTTTTCCAAAAGTTAATCCTAGGAAAATGAAAAGAAAGCAGTCTGCATTATTAACCCCTTTTTGCCCCAGTTACCTATCTTAATGGTTTAGTGGGAGGTGTCCCTGCCCATGGCAGGGGGGTTGGAACTAGGTGATCTTAAGTTCCTTTCCAGCCCTAACTATTCTATGATTCTATTCGATGATTCTAATAGACACATCCGGCAAGTAGCACAGCACAGCAGTGTCTCACGGGGCCTTAGTTCTTTTCTATTACTTTGCATGGCTGGCCCGTTGCATTTTCGAATAGGTCATTAGTGCAGCGGAAATATAAAATACCTTGGCCCAGGACCACTGAAGTTGTTGAAAACTTCTCTTTCTAAAATCTACACATGTGGGCACAGGTGTCTAGCAGTGTGACAACTTGCAAGATCAAGATCTGAAATGGGAGAACCTCATATGTCAGCATTCACTGAGCAGCAAGAGTCACACTGCCAAGATCCAGCTGGTAAAAAAGAGGGCTTGTAACCGTATTCTGAAACATCTCATGTAAGTGTATGAAGTGGGGTGAAGGATACGAGAGCACTGAATGCAAAAAGAACCCCAAAATAATTCCAAATAATTCAAAAGAACATTTGGTGAAAAGATGACTTTTCAATCTTAAAAAATACAGCGTGAAGACTGAAAAGTGAGATGCGTTTAGCTTATGGAAAAATGTCTAAATATGAGTGGGGATTTAAGAGAGATGGATTATATTCCTAAAAGGAAATCAGTTTGATGCCAGTCAGCTTTTTGAAGTAGCAACTGATTTGAAAACAGAGGGTTCATGACTGAGGCTGTGACTGGACTGCATCAGACAAACAGTTTAGGAGAGAATATTTTTCATCAAAAAGGGTGGATGGAATATGGAGCGTTCTGCCAAAGTCAGCAGTGGAAATAAGCATGGGGAGTTGGATGCATTTTTGGAAAAGAAGGGATTACTGGGGTACCGCCACAAGCTGTACTGTGGGAGCTGAAGTTAGGTAACGTAGTTCTATTTGTACATGCTCTCCTTATGGTAAAAATATGGAGCCTTCATAAGTTTTTCACCTGGCCTTTTATTTCTCCCTATATGTCGGCATCTTTTCGCTGCTTCATATTAATAATGCAATTTTTTAAAAATCTTCCTTTTTAAGCTGTAGGACGCAGCAGCATCTATGAGGAGAAGGTAAAACATAATGTAGGTTTCAATTGCTACTGTGCAGTATTCAGAAAATTTGTTAGCTGTATGATACTGATGGCTAGAATTAATTTTTTTATAAGTTAAGGTGTAACAGCTTGATAGTAAAAGCCATCAAAACCCACAGTTGCAAGAATGCCAGTGTTGTTCTTCCTTCATTTTCACATTAGGTTCAATTATTTGCTGGATTTTAATACTAGTCAGGCATTCTTAACATCATTGAATTAACACTGAACCCTATATTGGTAAAAAGCCTTATGGTGTCCCATTTTATTATAATAGTGCAATACAGATTAAAATTGCATCTGTTAAGATTACATTGTGTGTTTGGATTATGGGAGGCAGAAGCACAATAATCTCTGCTGAATATAACTATTGAAGCCAATAACCTGTAACCAATCACATAGTTCTTCTGTTGAAAAATGGGAGCTAGAAAGGATTACATCTTAGAAAAGATCATAAATCTGTCACCACTAATGTAATCTTTACAGAAGCTTTGTAACCAGTTAGCGACTAAAAGAGATCATTACTTCTTTTGCTATAATTACAATCATAACACATATTTGATATTTTATAACTTTCTTTGTTCAGCAGCAAATGCATTATAAAGTGTACAGCATTAATAAATAGAGGCATAATGAATGTGACTAATTGATTTTGGCAGTCAAAGACTGGCATACTTTTTATACAATAGGGAATCCATTCAAAGAAGCTTAACTGCTATTGAGTGTGAGCCTTCAATGTAATAATGGGACCTAATTTGGATTCTGTTGCATGAAGTGAGTAAAGCAGTACAAGTTAATACTATATAGCAGTGTAGTTCAGCGTGTAATACACACTTGCATGTACTGATTCCTCTCTTTTCACTGCTATAAAATGCTCTATCCCGGCTCACACATGTGCTGCAGTTTATTAAACAGCCCTAATCTGTCTACCTGTCAGAAACTCTGAACAGAGAAACTCTGAGTCTTGTATGGAAAAGGGAATATTTAAAATACTCTTCTGATGTGTTCTTTTTTTTTTTTTTAATCTGACTGGGTACTACTTTTTGTCCTCATCTCTTTAGTGCTGGGCTCAGATTTTCCCTGCATGTGAAATCCACAGACGGCAATGAAAGTGCTGGGAGACAGCACAAAAAGATTAAATTGTATGCCCAAGTGCAACAGCATAGCCTTTTAGCAGGTGTTTAGTGAAAAATTAATTCCTTGAAATTCCAAGGGAGAAGCCTGAGGGCTTATGAATAGTATGACCAGTCTTACAATCAAGACTTTGGATGGATATCAGAACTGATTTTGTATTCTTTGCAAAAATCTCTGTAAAATAAATACATAACGAGGAAGCTACTTAATTGTGGATGTGACAGTGACAAACCCAGTGGAACCTTGCACCCCATAAATCCTGTCACTACTCCTGTCCTAAATTCTTAGGTTCAGAGGTACATTTCATGCATGCTGTAGAGATTATTATTTGTGTGGGGTGTTGTTGGGGTTTTTTTTAAAGGGAATTCTCTCTATATGATGGTGATATGGGGAAGGGAATGGCCGGGAGATGAGTGTGAGTAGAGCAGACGAGCTTCCTGCAGCCTACAGCTCCAAGAGTCTGCTGGTCCTCAGCATGGAAGCTGGATGGAGCTACTCCCAGGAAGTCCTGTTACTGTGCAGGATTGCACTTGCTTAAGCATTTATTTTGGGTTTTTTTAAAAGAAGAGAAAGTGGCACTTAGTGTTCAAGCCACAACATTGTTACATCTTGTATTATTCTTGTGTGTTAAGCCTCCTAACTTGAAGCCAAGAGTAGTTTACACCAATCAACTTTTCATTAACTGTGGTAGCAATTGATTTACAGGGGCTTGTAGCTGTTTATTTGTAATTAATTTGCAACAATGGATATCTTGTTTTTCTTAAAAGCAAACAGGAACAAACCCCAACTTTTTGCATGTCTGTCTGGCACCATACAAGACATTGTGTTTGAATGCAATTAGAAAATAACAGTAATGGAAAGTCAGTCATTTCCAGGCAATGTGCAATTGATTTTCCACCAATCAGAATAGGGAATGAGATCGTCTTGGTTTATTATTACATTATTTATGAGGTCATATTAAAACTGATCATTATTTCTAGCACTTCAGGTTGGCGAACAGGATCTAAACCCTTCATTGATAGAAGTAGCAAAAAAAGTACAGGTTTGGTGAATAATACTGTGGATTTTTCCTTTGATTATTACATTTGCATGTAATAATTACTGGAATTTTCTTTTGTTTGTCTCTAAACAATTTCGTTACCTGGAATACATCAACACAGATGCAGCATGAAATTTCCAAGAGGGCTGTTGAAGTTTATATATCCCTGTCTGAGACGCAAAACCTTAGGTTGGGCTTCCTGAGTTCCATAATTTTATTTTATCTTTCTCC
>CM029918.1:57192153-57404653 GCA_017639245.1 Myiopsitta monachus | reverse complement strand
TCTCACTAAGGGCATCCTTACAGGGAGCTGGTGTGTTGCAAAGTCACAGCCTGGGATACTATGCAGGTAGTTTCCCTGTGGTGACAAGCCCAAAGTAATGGAAACCAAATCACACAGCGAATTATCCAGGCCAGTTAAGAGCCTGGAGTTTGGGTTTCCTTGTTAGGTTTTCTGCTCCCTGGATCATCTCCATTTCCAGAGCAGTAAAGGGCTTTTGTTGTCTTTTTCTGTATCAGTAGTTTTTGTGAACTTCTCTGCTACTCAGGCTTGCTTTGTACTGATGGCTGTTACTCTAATGATGCACTGCATCATCTATCTGTTTATCATTTGCCACTGTATGTTTTTTTCAATGCCTTTTAAGGAAGAGGAGCAGAAGTATCCAACTGTACTATTCTGCATAGAAAATAGGCTTTGATGGTTATTCCTCGGGCCAGTTTAAGTGCCACAGGTGGCTTCAGCGTGAATTCTGCTGTTCTTGCCAATCCTTTTAAAGACTACTTCGTCGAGGATATGTCTAGTCTACTACATTTCTTTCTTTCCCGTTTAGGACTGCAAGTTTTTTCCTCCCAAAGGATGTCCTCAGTTTCATTTTTGTCCCTGTGCTCCTCCCTTGTAGTATTTCCTTACCCTGCCATTTGCCATCTCTCTTTATCCTTGACTTTGCAACTTCCCAGTGCCACCCACTGTTTCAAAACAATCTTATCTTTCAAGTGGGTCTCCTTCTTACATATCCCTCCCTCTTTTCTAGCTTTCATCTTCCTGTTTTCCTCAGCATGGTCCTCTGTGAAATATTTACTTGTTCATCTAGTTCAGATAGTAAGCTCTTCAGTACAGAAAACTTGGTATTGAAGTATTGGTAAAACACAAGCCGTCAGTAATCATGAGGTGGCTCACTTTGACTTCCACTGCCACTAGGCAGAAAGCAAGAGTTAGCAAGTGAATAGTTGTTCCCTTTACACGTATCTGCCCATAAAGAATGCATCAGGCACTAAGCATAACAGAGTGCAGGCCCTGAGCAGCATTATCACAGGTCCCCAACAAGCTCAGTGCTTGTAGATTTTGTGATAGAATCCAGCAATCTTTAGCTATTTATCACAAATTACTTCTCTGGTACTGCAGATACCGTGAAAAGCTCAAGCAATGCAACATTTCATGTCAAATCCACCTCTTCCTTCCTTTGTTCCAGCTGTTCCATAGCACACAAAGAACTGCCAACTGCTTTCTTCTCTGCACCCATAAATAACAGAAATTGCCTGATTTTTATAAATTTGGTATTAACATGAGCTGATATGTAGCAGTTTCCCCAAAAGTGACTTTTAGTCCACCTGAATCTCCTGCTTAGTGGCCCTAAAACTTCCCTAAAACATTGCCACTTTTCAAGGCCATCTGCAAGAAACTAGGCGTGAGGAAGCCCCACACTGCCGAAATGGGATTAAGAACAAAGTGGGTTAAATGACAGAGTACTGACACAGGTTCATTTAGTTACCATCACAAGATCTGGCCACAAATATATTGCGCATTACTCTACTGTGAGTTATCATGGCTCTCACCCCTCTCGGGAGATCCCCATGCCACCACTGTATTAACGACTGCATCTGCTTCAGAATAACCTTATTAGCTTGCCACAGCTGAGCCAGTAATCTCATAGGATTTTTGTCCCGGTCCCTTGCGGAGTGTGATTCTCTTCTCCTTGAATCCAGTTTGATGCCCAAAATTTAATAAGTTTTCCTGGACCCTCTGCTCTCCCTCTCCCTCCCCCTTTTATCATCTGCTGTAGGGACCATGAAATCCCTGGTAACCTCCCCAAATGCCATCAATAACTCCTGAAATGCCATGATGTTTGGTGCTTCCTTAGACAAAAAGCTATGTTAATTAGGTAGGAGGATTTTTCCATCCCTCTTTTTAATCCGGATTTTTGCCTACGCATCCACTATGGGGATGTGCCAAGCACCTCAAGTAACTAGTGCAAAGCAACAGAACACATATGTGTACCTTTATCTATGTAAATGTTGCCCTCGAGTCTGAAACCTTTAAGTGGCAAGCAAAATCTATCGTGGTGTTCTGGTAGCATGTGAGTAGCTCTGTGTTTGATGGGGGGCAGGGGCATGTGGCTCTGTGTCTCTCTCTACTTCCCATCTGACTGAACCCTCAGTCTGCTCTTCCTTGTAATCTGCCTCACTTGATCGAGAGGCACAAACGATACTGAACACAGCAAGGTGTCTATATAATCATTAACTCTCTCGCCCTCTGGATAGGACAAATGATATACAAGCCTAAACTCGCCAGGGGTCTTCTTTGGGACTGTGTCCTGGGGGAATCTTCTCCTAGGAGTTAATGGTGTATTCCTAAATGGGCTGGCTGCTTTCCTTCTGTGTGCCAGTTCTTTCCCAACTTCCCTTTCACAACCTCTGGCATCAAAAGCAAAGATATCACAATCATAGCATGTGCTTTTTTTTCAAGACCCATGCAAGGAATAGTAAAGCCATTAACAAACACTTTGAATAGAAAAATCTGCTGTAACATGATCTGCAGTAGGCAAACATTTAACCACAACAGTGTTTAGATTAGCCATGCCAGAATGAAATAAATGCCTTTTAATTCTCTCTTGAACGATCCTTGACTTCTTTTCCCTTCCCTCTCTCCCTTTTTTGTTTTATTTTTACTGTGTTGGCCTATTTCTGGTAGTTTCCCCCACGATACTGTGGGCTACGCTTGTTTTGACTGCACAGCTGCCTTCCCACCCGTGCTGGCTTTTGCATGCTCAACTTCCAGCCTGTAACATTTACGGCTTTTGAGGCTGATGTTAGGAGGAGAATCTGACAAGTCCATGGGTAAAACAGAAAGGGCACCAGGTGGGGAGTCTGGAGCAGTTCCTAGCCTGCTACCTGCTTTGTTACCTTGGATGAGTTACGGCACCCTGGTGGTCGTAGTTACCTCTCTGTAAAATGATTACTGTGATATTTAAATTCTGGTTGTAAGGAGCATTGAGATGTGCAGCTGAAAACATTCTCTAAATATTGTTAAAACTGAATTGGCTTCTTTGGCTCCCTGACCAGCCTAAGCTGTTTAGGTCATGGCTGTCCAACTATTACAGCACTTTGTTGTGTCCCATCACCCTTATGAGTGGTCACCATCATTCCAGGGCTTCTCTTCCCAAAGCACTAAGTGAAACACTTGAACAGTGTCTACAGAGTGGTGCTGCTGCCGTGCCATCACCACTTCAGTTATGTTCCTTTTTTGTTCAGAACCCCTCTCTTTCTCAGACTCCTGTTTGGCAGGCTCAGGATGGAATATATTTCACCAGCTCTCTGTGCCAGGTTGTTTTTTTTCTTTTGCTACAGCTGTTAGGTGTACATTTAATATAAAACAGGAGAACCCTAAAACGTCTTCTTGACCCTCACAGACTGTTTAGGTGAAGCCATTAGGTATTGTGTTTGGTTCTGGAGAAAAGAGTGTTTGGCAATCGAGCAGGAAAACAGTGCAATGAATGAAATACATTTCTTTCCTGTTTATGATCATGAAATACACCTTTCCCCACCACTGGAATGTTTCTGGCTGTCAATAATGTTCATCTTCTCTCTTTTCTACACCTGCCCTATCATGTCTTTTGCTGCTTTTCTGTTTTCTTGATCGCCTTGTCCAGAATTTATGTATTGCTTCCTTGCTTTTTGTTTGCTTGCTTGCTTGCTTTTTCTCACTGGTCCAGACACAGAGTTTTCAGGTACTTCCCTAGCTTGTTTTCCAAATCTGTTTTCCCTGTTATTTCTTTCGTATTGTTTCAGTGCTTTCCTTTTTGTTTATCTCTCATTATTCTTCCTTCTCTCATCAATTTTCCCTGCCAGTTTTTCCCCTCTTTGCATATTTTCTCCTCTGGTGATCCCATCTTCTTTCCCTAAAATAACCAACCTCTTTCTTTTATTTTTGTCTACCTTTCATTCTCTTGATTACTCTTTCCAGAGGTTGATAAATCTGGCTTGCTCTTGAAATATTTAAATATTTAATAACAGGATGACAGCTATTCCCAAGATACTTGTGTCAGCGGACAGACAAGAACCCCCTACCCTTCCAGTCTCCCAGCAGGCCTTTTATGCACTAACATATACCCCAGAAACAGGATTGCTGAGGGGAAGGAAAGGTTGCAGTTGAAATTAAGTCCCCTTGAGCCATCTCTAATTCCTAGTTGGCTGAATGAAAATATTCAGACATGTAATTCCTTCGGCGCCTTTGTTGCAGGTGATAGTGGAGGCTTTTCCTTTGTGCCTGAGAGCCTCTTTTCATGACTGATCTGGCCCTGTTACTAGCGCACACGAGAGAGAGCTGAGGTTATTCTATGCTTTGTTCCCTTGAGCTCCTTGACCCCACATAGCAATGGACATAGCCAGGACATCACTGGAAGTGACCTTCTCCCCAGCCTTTGCCTGAGAAGACACCCAAACCTTCTCCTAATTAGTAACTGGCTCTTTTCCTGTGCAATACACCTTCTGACTGTAAACTCTGGACTATGCTTTGGCATCTTCCTTTAAGAATCCTGCATTGTTTCCTCATTAAATTGACAGCAGTGAAATCAACACATTTTCTGTCTTGTAGCATTTATCCCTATTTCTCCTTTTTTCATGAAGAAGTTTGTCTTTCATTGTTTCTGATATTCAGTGGGCTGATTCAGAGAACACATGGCAGAGAAAGACACTTGGACTTTTGTCTTAGGCAGTTTTGTTTCCTCTTCCCATCAGCAGAACTTTTTTTCCTGTGTAGTTCATGTAATCCCCTGAGTTGTTTGAAGCCTGCCTTAATAATCTCACTGGTATTTCTCCACACTTATAGCTGTGTTTCCCCTATTCTTTTGTTTTCTCATAGCTGATGACAGGAGAGGGAGGGATATTTTCAATAAAACACTTATGCCCATCACTAACTCACAGCTCAACCCAACTGATGAAAGGTCCCCTTTGAACTGCCAGACAAGTCTTTCTCTTCAGCCCAGGACAAGAGGGATGCCTAGGAGTTGTATCTGAGATAGCAAAACGTGTCAAAATGGCAGCTGCTGAAAGAAGGCAAATCCCTTTTCTCCAGAATTATTTCCACATCTCCAGTCACATCTTTATGCATGTAGTTCTGTATCATCAGTACTCCTGCTCCCCTTTTGTCTGTTCTGGACTTCTGACTGTCCTCCTTTCTCCTTTCTTGATGCTTTCACCTTTGCACATTAGACTAAGCACAGACCTTACCTATCTTCCTAGGTGAAGAGCAGAAATCGCTTCACCCTTTCCTCCCCTTTTTACTTTCTTTTGCTCCACAGACAATCCTTTGTATGTGATATTTGTTGAATAACTGACTTGTAAATGATCTTCCCTGCCCTCCAAAAAGCCCCCAGCTCCCATACAAAGATGCCCAACCACCACCTACATTAATTGAGAAAATAAGTAATAGTTTCTGCAAATTGTTTGAAGACATAAGTAGTCTCATCTTGTAGCATGTTTTAGTCCTTGAAGATGGGGAGTAGGAGAAACATGTTAAGAGTTTGGAATTTTCTTTTGCTACTCTAAAATGAAATGAATGACTTAGAAGTGGAGCCAAGGCTGCACATGCCTGGTCAGAGCAAGAGCCAGGTGTGGCAAAGCAGCATTTGCATTAGGCATTCATTTTCTGCAGTTGTGTTAAACTCCTTCAGCCCCACATTCTGTTCCATTGCTTCAGCTAATGATTCTTGCCTGACTCCTTTAATTGGAAGGTGGAAGTCCCCTTCTGTAAGCCCTGCACAACATATCAAGTTAAACACAAGTCACCTCTATTAGCGCCAGTGGGTGGGGGGAAGCACAAAGGAAAAACATAACAACATTTCTGCTCAAGCCTTTGAAGTGTTAGACGATCAATCTGTCTGCTTGAGTCTGATTCTGAATCCCTCTTTAAAATGCATCAAATGTTTGAGCCTGAAGTTCCGTCCTGACAGCATCTGTGAGTCTCTGTGGAGACATCTGCTCCACAGTTTCACAGACGCTCTCTGTGTTCACATGAGAAGGGTTTGATCCAAAGGCCTAGCCGGAGTGAGGCTGTGCAGAGTTGAACTAGACAGACAGTTTCAGCAGGGTCCTGTGGAGTCTCAGTAGTGAAGACTCTGTGGAGCTGGAATACGTGTTCTGTAGCAAGGGCCAGAGGTTTTTATTCGGCTTTTCAACCAGTCTCTTCTCTGCCAAAATCAAAATAGCTACAGGGGCATTTGCTGGGGAAAGGGGAAGCAGAGTGCCATAGCTTCTTGGATTCTTTCAGTGGCAAAGTTGTACACCATGTCAGCAATAACAATTAAAACAAAACTCCAAATATTTATTATTGGAGAGCTAGGAGCATTTGAGTTTTCTGAAAGTAAGAATGGCAAATAACTCTGAAAAATTAGAAGAATTGCTTTCCTTTTACCATGGTTGTGTGATTCCTATACTGTATTTGGCTGTTATCTCACAATTAATGTGAGAAGTAAACCAGAATTGCTTTTTCATCTTGTTCAAGCTTACATACATCATAGACTTCAGTACTCAACAGCTGGGAATTGCCTTTTACTATGCTGTATGTATGTAGCTCCCTTAAAAAGAAAGACTGTAAAAAGTTCATGTTATGACTTAGCACCATATAGATTTTCCAGTAGCTTTCCTGGACAGTCTGCAGTGTCAGTAGCTTTTCCATCACAATGGTCCCAGAGACCATTTTAGGCGAGTAGTACTCTATAGCTGTGGGTTTTAGCAACAGCTTCAGTAATTGTACTGTTTTCACAAATGCCAGCAGCACATTAAAAATAGGCTGGGGCCATCTTTAAGGGTTATGAAATAATCTGAATTCACTCCTTGTGAAATTAAATGTGGACTAGTTCAGACCTATGGGTGGAACTGTAAGCAGTCTTCTGAGATGGCAGCTTGCTTTATAGGGCAGCCTTCTATTTACTGCATCACACAGCAAGATAATAGTTTGCTGATCTGTCATTAGTGCCATCAATTTAAAAAAAAACCCAAACAACAAAGCGAACAACAACCAACTCTCCGTGTGATTTCTGTGCCTTAGAAATCATGGTTGACAAACCCGAAAAAACAGTGGCATTTAACTGTTAGAAGTAAATAAGATGCAACTCCTAATGGATCATGTATTTGAAAGAATATTTGTTGACCAGATTCATAACTCCTTTATCTGTTCATTTTACCATGCCTTATGATCTGAAGTCACTTAGTGAATTGGTGAATTATTTCTTCACTGGATGCTTATTCAATAGGTAGCAAACTCAGGAAAATCGTTTTGCTTCATGTTTTTAGTGGTGGGCACAGCTGTAACCCAAATAAGTGGGATATTTGGTAGCATCCACATTCTTCTGTCTACACCTGCAAATCACTGTCTAGTCTGCTACCATCAGAAAATGGGGGGGGGTGGGGGGTGGGGGTGGTGTTGTCTTCTAAAATTAGGATTAGGGGAAATAGCAATCAAAATCAAATAAATAAAAATTATGGTAGGAATAGGTCTCCAAAACTTGGGAGAGAGAGGTTTTGTTTTTATTTTCAGAAGGCAAGCATTTAAAAAACGCCCTTAGTTTTCTCTCAGTTTCTGCATCATGGTTCTGTGTTCTACTGCCCAGCTTTTGGTCTTATGCTGCCTACATCAAAACTTTTCCCCACACAACAGTGGCTGCTTCCTTTTATTTTGCATACCAACCAGCAATGATTGGTGGACTTCTTCAAAATCAAGGCTCATGATGATGAAGCAAATGATGCCTTAGGCTGATGAGCTGGTATTTTCCATAGCCTACTCCTGCTTAGCAGGGAAAACTGCAACCATTAAGGAGATCTGTTGGTAAACACTAACATGTAAAGCAGAGACCTTTCTTAGTCTCAAACACAGCAACACAAAGCACAGTATCTGAAGGGGGAAAAGCAGTCTTTTCTGTAATGTTAATTTGGAAACTATAAATCTTAAGTAAGGGTGTTTCCTCTTAATAGTGCTTTTTCTTCATAAACATGCCTTACCATTAGGTACCACTGCAGCAGCAGTCAGTTCTGCATTGCCAGCCTCCTCCCGCAAACACCTACAGACCACAATCAAAAGCAAAATTTTTTTGAAGCCCTAATTTCCTTCGAGACTTCCTTTCACAGGTCCTAGTTTTGGCACATCCTGAGCTGCAGTCAAGATGGCTGGAGTCAAGCAGATTGTACGTTTGAAGGAATACATTGGCTCCTCCAAAAGGCACATGCCTGGGAAGGCTGAGGGCTCCATGAGCGACTCTAACGGCCATTCTTCTGGTTAACACGGACAGCAGATTTTCATTTTATTTTCTTTTTTTTCCCCGACACACACAAATGTCTACTTATTCCATTTGGGAGATGGATATAATCCATAGAACTCAGTGCACATAAGCCAGATGGCAGATCTGAGTAAGTAGTGACCAAAAACTTTTGAACTTTAGCCCAGTTCCACACCAGTGGAAGATGTGTCCCCAGTGAATCCGGTATCTGTGCTCATTCGGCATAGCTAAGAAGGGCACAAATCCTGTACAAATAATTATGTTGGACCAGTTTAGGCCTAACATTTATGTATAGCCGCCTAATTGAATTGAGTGTCTAATCGCCGGGTTCATTATCTATTTCCCTATTTAAGTTTTTTTTTTTGCTGTTTGTGTTCAGCACCCAGCTGTCCCCTCCTCCAAATGGTCAACCTTTGCCCTGTAAAAGACTTCACATCAGCCTCCCAAACCTGTATCGTGGTGCAGCAGTTTTCTCAGCAAGGGGGCACTGGGAGCTGGGCCTGTCCCTTATGCTGGATGAAAGCAGTTAGGAGGAAAACCGCATGAAAGTGCAAAAGATGGAGCACGTTGTTCTCAAAGCCCTCCTTGACAGTTCTGCCAGAGAGAGTTTAGCATGATACTCAGTCAGGACATGGCACTGCTGCCTTTTGTAGTGATCAGAATAAAGCAATAAAAAGATCAGTTAAAATGCTTGCTGGAAGTTATTGATAGAAAAATTCTTTCTGCACGAAAGATTATAAACAGAGCTTTATCTGAGGATGGATTTGTTTTAATTTGGCATTGATGTATTTGATACCTGGCAGGATCAAAGAAAACGGAATCAAAGAGCAGAATGCAAGCAGAACTGCTTCTCTGAATATTGGCCTCTTTTATAGATACAAAACCTCAGGACTGGAGTGCTCAAATTTATTTGTACTGATGTTTGTTTAAAGATCAATATTAAATAAATTGGTCTGGAAGCTATAGTCATAAAGCAGCTGTTGGACTAATGTAATCCCACAATGCTATTTTGTCTACTGCATGAAACCTGGTTAGCTTTGTACTTCTAATAACGTGGATATCTAGTGAAAAAGAAAATAGCTGAACTGGATTTGGTGTGCTTGGAGTAACTATGTATATATCCATATATTTGAAAATTCAGCTTGCTGATCAGATTGTAAATCAAGGCTAACTTTCAGATTTTCATGATAAATTCCAACCTGAATTTAAGTAGCTGCAGAAAGGATTTTATGCTGTTCACGTTGAAAGTAGTGTAGGGAGATATAATTGTAAATCTGCCTGTTTTGGCTTTGGATGTGTAATAAATCTGCAGTGTCTAAATACATGCAGTTTATGTGTTTGATAGTAAACACAGAGTTGTTCGCGGCCATTCTTCTGTGATTCTGTTGACAATTTGAAGGGATTTTCTCTGTGATTTTCCTCAATGAAAACAAGAAGAAAGGAAATATTTCAAACTGTAGGGCTGCTTTGCATTAAGAGAGTCACATGAAGGACCTCTGACAAGTCTAAGATTTCCATGTGTTTGAGAGGCTGTCAAAAACGCCCTGAGCCAAAATGAGATTTGTTTATACATTATAAACCAGTTTATCTAAAGGTCTGAGGGACACCTGAAAGCTTTGGATAAGCACTTTTGGATGAAGCCAGGGCATTTTAGAAGGGCCTGCCCTTCACGTTCCCTGCACCAGCCAGGGCTGAAAAGGCAGCTTGTGCCTCTTCACCGCACGGAGATTTTGGGAGCCTGCGACCTGGCCCTGTTGACTTTGCCTGACTGCGAAAAACTCCCCTGATTCCAGTACACTGTGCTTCAGAGGTTGCTTAGCTAGAAGCACCCCAACTACTTTTCCCCATTTAGCACCCGTATGTCCCAGTACAGCCTTGTAAAGTCTCCTATGCTAGAAAGCCAGCATCAGCCTCATCCACTGGGACTGCACCTAAGGCCCTTCTGGTGACGCACAGAAGTGGGGGAAGGAGGTCTACGTTTTCACTGCAGCCCGAGCTTTTCCAGTCCCTCCACCTTACCTACATGCTTTAATGCTGTTTTCATGAGTAGAGCTGAATTGCTGACGTTGTAAGTAATAGTAAGTGTCTTCTCCATTGTGTATTCAAGGGGGAGCTGCTGGTATCCTGAAAGTTTCAACACCCTTATCTCAGCCACATCGCGAGTGTATGGATGTGTCATCTCAGTGTCTCAGTGTTAACAAGTAGATAACTTCTCTGTCAGGATCACGGTGTTCACCCTCCCACACCACAAACTCAGATGCGTTTATGCACTCTTATCCAGCTTTACAGGGTGTTTAGGCACATGTGTGCATGCAGATGTTAGGATTCGTTGGAATGAATATCTGTAGGTGTAAAAAAGGACTTTTGTTTGGAGACACACCCTAAGGCACATTTGCCATCTGAAAACCATTTGTATTTAATTGTAAAAGAAGATGTGGTATGAATAAAATCATTTTTTCAGCAACTACAGCATATTTAAGTCTTCCTCCCTCCTGAAGGGATTTTTACAGCAATTCCCACTGGCCAGGAGACCGTTGCTGATAGCTTTGGGGAAAATGACCAACCCATCCTCACTTACCTGTCCACAGCTTTTCTAATAATTTCTTCTGTCTTCTTGGGTGAGTTACTTAATTGCTGTGAACTGCAGTTGGTCACAACATTAAAATGGGCACAGTGGTACTTTCCCTGGGTGTGTAAAGCATTTTGGAAATCCTGTTTGAATATGACTTTTGCAGATTGCTTTGTGTGATGACGATGAAAAATACTACTGCACTGAAAATATGACGAGAGGGCATAGTACCCAGGCATGTCTGTGGGGAAAAACATGCATAAAGAAGAGCCCCGGATGACAGAACAGCCACCTGCAGCCGTGTAGCAGGCATGCTCCAGAACAGCCAAATCCTGTCACTGTGGCTTTGACATCATGATTTGCAGATGTCCAGCTGTATTGTGCAATTTATATAGTGCTTACATAGCAGTGCCTACATATCTGTAACTATGTATCTACAGATAGCAGAACCTTTTGTTTCTTGTCTTTTTTAGAGATTAATTCTAGTGCAATACAGATGAGACATTACCCCAGTGCATTTCTCCCCTGTGGAAATTCAGAAAGGATGCTACGTTTATAACCTGGTTATAATCAGGAAAGGGCTTAACATGGGGAGTAGGGGAAATTGGAGGCAAAGGAGGCAATCTTTTCTTTTCATAAAATAAATTCTGTAATGTAATTGATGTTTCTGCAGCAAGGAGCAAAATCCATTTTCCAACTATTTAGGACTTTTAGTCTCTAGAAGCCTCACCATTGGAAATGAGGGAACCTGTTTACTAACATAGTATGATGCTGCCACTCTGGCATGTTTTAAATGCTGTGAAATGAGATGAGATAGGCTATGAATTTGTAGCTGTATGACTGCATACTCTATGTATGGTTCCAATTTTTGTAACAAAGACATAAAACTTAAAGCAGAAATGTGGCTGATTGTGCTGAATTATTACTCCAAGATAGATTCATCAAATCTCCCAGCTGTATAAGACAGGGCTTACTAATGAAGTTCCCTATCAAAAAGAAAAGCCTAATTTTGATTTGGCTTAGGTAATGAACTTCTTTTTCCTGGTGTGATTATCTGCATGGGGTGGCTAAAAGAGTAGCAAGAGAGAGTGCGCTCACAGAAGCATTATGCAAAATGTCTTTTGTCTCTTTTTGCTGGGATATATTAAATTTTCAATGTAGTCTATGTAATATAAAATTATGATAATGACTTTTGGCCCACTGTGAAGGCAGCTTGCTGGTCCTGAGCATGTGTGTCTGGCTTGAGCACTAGGATACACTGTGGGAGTTGCCTTTTCTATTAACAAACCTCTAGATACCTAATGATGAATTTTCTTTCACCAAATGTTCTCCTTTTGTCTAAAATACAAGCATTTTCTAAATTGCTTTTGAGAAAAACAAGAGAGGCAGAGAGGTCTATGGCACTGACAAGGGATATTGAAACAAAGCAAGGAATTCAGTTAGCATCATTCTTGTAATTATAAGCCAACCAAAAGGTTGTTTCATGTAATAGTGAAAATATTTACTACCTTATTGAAATAAATGATGGCATTGCATTAGTGAAGGAACAAATTGAGCAATTTGCTCATAAAATGTCATTGCAAGTTCAGTAGCATGAAACTTGACAGTTGAATTTATTGCAGGTAATTGTAGCAACTTTCGCTACCCATAGTCTCTTCAGTAATTGTGAAATCTTTCTTCTCTTCCACCCTTTTTTCCCATTCCTCATCAAAAAAAAAGGCCGGGCAATGAAAAAAAAAATGTAGGTTTTCTTTTTTTATTATAATTTGTTAAACAAGGCACAAAGTCAAAAATGAACTTATTTCAAATAGGGCAGCGTTTTATAAGCTGAGTATAGTTCATAGGCATCTTGGAAAATCCTTTTCTATGTGAAAAAATTTATTAGCAGCCCAAGATGTAATTTCTCTGGTTTTCTACATTTCTCTGTTTTTTCTTTATTGACAAAGACGCTGGGAGGGAGCTTGGAGTCCACACTGAGTTGTGCTTCCTACCTGAAATTACGGTCATCCCCGTGTAACATCACTGTTGCAATTGTTATCATGGTGTCATGCCCACGGGATTAAAATTTCAAGGGAAGAAAGAGCTGCAGCCATCCATTAATTGACTGGACCATTTTCAGTCTGTTGCCATTAGCAAGAAAAGAAATGGAATGAAACGTACCGAAAACGCAGGTCCGCTCCTGCCACCCAAACGTCCTTGTCTGCGCATAGAGGAGTAGGCTCCTGCAGATGTCCTTCCCAAGCAGAACTGCAGGATCTGGCCCATATTGTTCAGGCCTGTCATATTATTAAAGCGATTATTTTTCAAAGTTTCCCAGGAGAGCTAAGCTGCCCCCCGAGGCAGCTCCAGCCGGTAGCTTTCTGTGGCATGTGTCAGGGAAAGGGCAGTGCTGCGGGTATTTACATACCTGATGATCACAACAGAATTCTCTCTGCCGTGTGCCTGTTTGCATGTAGTTGATTTTTCATTTGGTAAAACAGGTTAGTTACCAAGAAACCACTTAGCTTTTGCAGAATAATTAGGATCGCTTTATAGCCAGGTCTGAGGCAAAAAGATGAAGTAGAACACAGTGGAATAATAAAAATAAAAGCCTCATTTTTAATTTTCTGATACTACAGAGAGCCAACATAACGTTTAGTGGATTAAGAGCAAATCTCTCCAGAAATGGAATCAAGCCTTCTTCTCTTCTTCTAAGTAAGAATGTATTGTAAGTCCTGCATTGAATAAAGGCTCTGTGAATATCCAAGAACACATTAGTAGGTCTAAAGGTTGGGAATGTGTGCAATTAATTAATTAAATTATTATACAATATAGCTGGTAGCAGTGTAAGCCTGTGTTCCTTTGACCCTTCTCTCTCCTTAGCCTTTACCGCCTCAAATGAAGACATATAGGAATGACGCCTGCCTCTCTGGCATTAGCTTTAGCTTTCCTGGTGATACACATGATCAGAGTCTTTCTCCTACATCTGTAAATGTCCTACCTTTCAGTGGTACATAAAACCTCCCGGCGTCTGGCGTTTCTTCGTAGCTGCCAGTAATCTCTGACTGTAATCTTTATTAAATCAGTCCTCTAGTCTCTGTGAAAACCATTTCCTTACTATGTTTAGCTATTTAGATTTCATTTAAAATAAATAATAAAACCTTCTGAGACATATGGCATTATACTACAGGTGTCGTGCCCTTCGAGGCTGCCTTGTGCATAGCAATGGCTATGGATCAATGAGAGAGCTTGAAGGCTCTAAGAAATGAGTCTGCTGAAAGTTCGAAGGGTGGAAGTCTCCAGTATGTAATGAGGTTATGTCTGCGCTGTGCTCGCTTTCCTACCAGTCAGGAGGCGACATACTGCTCTGCTCGCGTGGCCAAAAAATATTGTTCTTTTGGTCACTTCCCAAGCTTCCATATGTTCCCACTTTTGGGGGATTTTTTTTAGATGCAGCACTTAGGTAAATGCTGAATGGATCAAACTACATGAGGTTATGTTCGAACGGCAGAAAGAACAATTCTTGGCAGCCACGTTCCATGTTTTTATCCTTAATTCTGCATCTGTGTTTTATCAGCTGAAGCAGACAGCAGCAGATGAGCAGAAACTTCCCTGCCTTTGGACTTTAGGAAAGTAAAACCAGTCTTTTTAAGAACAAATGGCTGTGCTGCAGTTGGAGCACCCTGGAAATGGCAAAGTGATTGTTTAAAATGTTTTTATCTGGTGGTGTCTCATTCCTACAAGAAACTGTGATTTCCGTCTGATTATTTTCTAATCACATGGACACCTTTTGGTATTCAAAAGCCCCTTTTTCTTTGGGTTTGATTCTTTTTTTTCCTTTTATTTTGTTCGCTCCTTGATACGTTTATTTTACTATGATATTGACTCAGTAGTTTTAGATCTTTCTTATTGCTTGGTCACAGATGGTTGCACAGCAAATATATCCATTTCACATGCTTCTTCATACAGAGATGGTTAGATCTATGTAATACGCTTTGCCTTTTCAAAATGCAGAGCTTCAAGTCGTACTTAGCATTTATTTGTGTAAGGAGATTTCATAGTAGAGCGGGGGGGGGGGAGTTCACCCCATTAACGTTTGGTCCATGCATTCACCAAGCAGACTTCTGGGGTTTTGTCTCTGAGTGGGATATTTTGCAGGAGATGCAGATCCGCAAAGCTCTGGTCAAATCCTCCTGCTGGGGCATCACTGTTTTTGTATTAATGTATCTCCTGTTCTTGTGAGTAAATGGCTGGCGTTCTGTTTTTGTTGGTCTGCCAGCCAAACTATGGAGTGGTAATTGAGTCTGTTTTAAAGTGGAATGCTTTAGACAGTGCTTTAATTGTACTCGAGCCAATTCCATAAATACACACTCCAGTATTAAGTTATTTTCTACTATAAGCACTTATGCCGAATCCATTTGTGTTGTTTAGTAAGTTTGCTTCACTTGTCTTTAAAATTATTTTTTTTCTAAAACTCCTTCCTCCCTCTCGCACGCTTTTAAATTACAAAGCAGGTGCACGTTTTTAAAAGTGATCTCGTTGTTCTTGTCAAAATGGTCCTGTCCCTCTCTGTTCCCTCTACCCATGTGTGGAAAACGTCGCATTTATTATCACACCCAGTTTTATGCATCTTCCAGATGATTTAACTGAACTGATGCTATGGAGGGTATGCTGACTGGCACTTTTCCCATGCCTAATGTGTTAACAAAAGCCAATAGTGTCAGTTTTAACAGTTTTAGTTAAATTCCCATGACGCTCTTAACAAACGTTGAAACCTCTGCCATGTCTTACCCTGACAGATTCCCTGCTGTCATTGCACACTTAAAATAAATGTCATCCCCAATCAAAAAGTTCACATTTTTTCTGACAATATAATTTGTTACTTTGTTCCTGTTTTATCTCTTTCTTCAGCACAATAATCCAAGGACGCGTATGTTACTTCTTTAAAGTGTTTTGTGCCATCTTTTATTGTTAGAGCTGGAAGCGAGAAAGCAAGTTATGGAAATAGTCCCTTCATTCGACTGTCTACAAAAGGAAGGTTTCTTAGTGGGGCACATGGAGTATGAATTGTGCCTCCTATGGCTAACTGAGAGTAACCCAACATGTCTGGAAATGCGCTCAGTGGCAGTGCGTACCCACCACGTGTGTAGCATAGGGCAAGCTGTTAGTAATGAATTCCACGTCCTTGGAGTGATGATTGTCAAGCAAATATCACCCCATCTTTTCCCACTATTGGCTTCACCACTTCACCTCTTTCAAAGATGGTTTTTGCAGCAGGTAGAGGAGGGAGAACCCTACAGAACGGTACTCTTTGCAGGCTACCCTTGGCTATATATTAGAGGTTTGAATTGGCTAGAATATTCTACCTGCGAGTGCATGAGAAGCCCCTTTGTGAGCAGCAGCGTCTCTTTGATCTAACCTGTGCAAGCCATTATGGTGAGATAGTAGGCAGAGTTTTTTTAATTATTGCTTTATAGGTACAATTGGCACCTCTCTCTCTTTTCCTCCCTCCCTCCCTCTCGCCGTGTCTGTCGCGCATTCAGAGACGGAGCGAGGTGGCTTTCACAGCAGCTGGTTAATTTCCCTGGCTTCACACTACTGTTTAATGATCCGTTTCTCCTGTGCCACCTCTCTCATCTACTGAAAGATAGGTACAAATTGTACCTATAAAAATTATAATACAACTCTGGATTATCTTTGTTTTTCAAATTGTGATCATCTGAATTGAGGTTTTAATATTCTTTCCTTTCACAGTTCTTTAGAAGTAGCCAAGAATAAATCACTACATTCTACATGGAACATTTTGGTGTAAAGATTTTACATTTGGGGCATTTGGCAGCCTTTCATATGGCTGGTTGTTTTTGAAGGTGGAAGATAAATCCCATGGAAATATCATCCAAACAACCGTATGGCCACTGAGCCAGCCTGCAAACCATTGCAAATGGCCAGATCTGCTGGCAGGTCTGGCTATCGGGCTGCGTCTGTCTCTGGGCACCTCAGAAGACCTTGTAGCGCTTGGCTCTGCTTGAAAGAGGTGGGTAAGAAATAGCTGGGCAGGAAGGATACAGAAAGAGTTAATCTTTCCGCAGGGCAGAAGGATCAAGGGAGAGATTTCTTAAAGTCCTTCTCAGGGTTATGATCCTATCAGTGGTGGGTAATATGAAGGGGAAAGTGTCACCCATACCTAATGAATTGTTGCCTTATCTCTGGAAGTGGTCCAAACCAGGAATGACATGTTTTAGCAGAGAAGCCTAGGGAAGTTTACACCACTACTCACCCTTTGTTATGTCCCTTCCAGGGCTAAGCTTCACTCCCTAGATGTCAGTCCCTTGCTTTTGAAGAGTGCTCAAAAATGTGTTAAAAAGTTTTTAATGTATGGAAGAGTCTGTGATTTTTGTAAATTTATTATTTTTTTTAATCCTGTCTCTTAACTGGAGGGTATCAGGACTAGGTCCAATAACCAAATAAATCTGTTTCAGCACAAAAACAGGGCAAATGTTGTGACTGTGTTAAATGGTTGTCCAAAATAAATAATATCTGGGGGGTTAAAAATCATCAACCCCAAACAAAAAGAAAACAGAGGAGTGTCAGTGCAGTTAAAGGCTGTACATTTGAAACTGCAGATTTTGATTCAGCAGGAATCCTTCTCTTGAGTATTACGACAGAGTTTAAAGGGACCTCCATAATGATTGATATTCAGTAGATTTTCATGTGTTTTCGAAGTTTCTTTCTTAAAGGAAAGCCATTCACATGCCTGATTAGTAAGCAGAGAGCGACCCTTCTTGAAAGCCGTGCTAGGAAGCTGGGGAATTTGTGTAATTTAAAGAAACGTGTTGGACTGAGAGGTTTGGAAAGGAAGGCATACTGTCTTTCTAGGAGGAATGTACTAGAGAGTTCCCGTTCTGAATAATAGGCGCTGTATCTTCTATTAAGACCACTGAATCACAGTTTGATGAATTTAGATGCTGTGTTTGAAGTCTTCTACCTGGCATGTTAGAGTCCATTTCTAAATGCCACTTTTGCAAACAAAGCAAAGGGAGAAGAAATTTCGGGCACCTAACCAAGAAGTGTTTTAGGAGGAAATGAAACTGGTTTTAGGTGTAACAGCCATCACAGTCGACAGAAGGAAAGAGAGGATGGGGATAGTGGAGGAAGAAGTTGAAAGAGAGCCAGAACCAATACCATTAGTCATAAAGCAACTGATGGTAGGAACCATTTTCACAGAATTTTTTATCCCATTGTGAGTTTCGTGCTTGTCCTTCTCAGTTTCCTAGAGAAGATCTCACATGAGTGACTCCCCCTGCCCCCATCTTCTTTTTGCAGTGTGAGGGTAAGATGAAACCAGCTACACCTCGTCCCTAGTGACCTCTCTTCTCAAGATGCCTTATTCTGCACACTCCTGCCATGAAAGCCGAGAACATTTCGGTTCTTCTGTTCCCCTGACAGCCCCTCCACAATATGTATCCCCTATTTCTTCTCAGAGCTGCACAGGACATATAGAGGACTTTCTCTGTGCAACTGTTTCAGCCTGTGGCATGACTATTTGAAGTGGGAAAGCATTCTGCTACTGATCCCCAGGTTGGGACTGCCATTGGCATCAGGACTGAGCTTAAAAATGTCTCCTTCCCTCTTGGTCTGTGTGCCTAAACAGGGTGTACCTGCCCTGCTAATCACTGAAGCCAAAACCAGAGCACTCTGCTTAATGGGAGCATTGTAAAGCTAAGAAGACCCTCTGCAGTCCAGCCAAATGAAAAATGCTGGGATAAAATTTTTTTGACTGGAACATTTATCAAAGGGTTGCAAATGATAAACACATACAAAATCCACCCTTAAAAAGTAATAGCCAGAAAAAAGAGGGAGAAACACTGAATACGCTTTTCACTATGGATTGTTTCCCAGGTTCTGCTTGAGATTCAGGTTGTTAATAATCAGCAATCCTTTTGGAACATTTTTTGAAGGAAGCATAATGACGGGAGGTTATTGTAAAGCCATATTTCCATGAATACTACTTTAAGTGTTTTTGGTGTTCATAGGTCTTCTTTGTTCTGTGACTTTCTGCCACAAGCTAGGCGGTGTTCCAAAATCAGATGTATGCTTCAACTACGACTTTAGCATTCAATGGCTATTCCAAGAGCACACAGACCAATAGATACTTCATGGTCTTCACTACCTTTACACAGGTTCAGGCTTTGGAATGACTTGATTTCTGCATCCTATAGTTCCTCCAAACACTTCAAATGTTTTCACATTGACTGGCAAATTGCTACAGCCTCAGATGAGTGTTTGGCAACATCACTGTCCTTTTCTTGTACCTTCCTATCTGTTTTGAGCTGTGAATATGACTACACTTGGGTAAGAAATCTTCTTCACAGTTTCAGTGGGCTTATGGTTGCAACATATCAGTACAGTGTACCTTGTGTCTTTGATCAGCCATACACATACTGTCTTGCAGCCACTTCTGGTGTGTGAAACAGCCATCTCAGCAAGCGCTCATAGTTTGCTAAGACTTATCTAGAGGGGTGTCACAGCTTCTTTGTGTTTACTTATCTTTCTCATGCTCGACTTGTCTTTTCTCCTTGGTAAAAGTGAGGATTTTCAGTGATATGGGAGCATGTGGTTGTTTTAATGAATATAGAAAATAGCATACTGTGTGTTTCTTTTTCCAAATGCCCGCAATTTATGGTTATCTGTTATCGGTGTAATGATATTTTCAGTATTCCATCAGCCTAACTTTTCTCATCTGTATGATAACATAATTGCATATAGATCCCACTAAACAAAGGTGTTCAAGAAGTGAATGCTTAGTCAAAGGCACATAGATACATGTTGTCTGTAAACAGCACCATACAGAACATATATTACAGACATTGAACGGAGATGATTTTCAACCTATTGACTTGACTGCAAGAGAGGCACTTCAGCTCAGATATCCAGCTTCTGCTTGTAAGGCTGTGTTCCAACCAGAATTACCAGTGATCTGGAAAGGGAAAATATCCTAGCATCCATAACAATGTTTTTTGAAAATTCTGGCTGCTCTTCCTTTTTCACCCCCTTTTTTTGTTTTGGTTTGGTTTGGTTTGTTTTTTTTCCTGATAAGCGCTCTGTATTTCTGGCTTTTCAAGCAGCAGGAAAGAAAAACATCTCCCTTCATTTGGTCTGAGTTTTGCCTGAGAAACTAATGCATTCTGTCCTGTGAAATCTATTAAAACCCTTCAGACTTTTAAAAGGACTGTGGAGAAGTATATTCACTCTACAGAGTATGATTTTAACCACATATAGTGTATGTACATATACACGTGTTCACTCTGTAGAGCAAAAATACGTCTATACATTATTTTTTGAAAGTGCACAAGATTGGGTTTTTTTAGATAGGTGAATTAAAAAAAAATCACATAAATAAAACAGAGATAATATTTTGATGCATAAATTAAAGAATAATCTAGCAGAAACAGTCTTCTGGAGTCGGACGTTGCCTTTGCCCCCAACACTGCTACAAAACAAGGGAGCATGCTTTCTTTCCACCTTTCTGTTGGCTCTGCAATCAGCCAGGCCCTGTGGGGAGGGAGGGGGGCTCCCTACTGTATCTTCCTTCATCAACATGGCATCTCTCAAGGGGCCTGCACTGAATCTGTTAAGATTAGCTGTGTTCCACATTAGTGACAGGAGCTGCCTGTCTCTCTCAGGAGTACAAGGTGGCATGGTACTGCTTCCTGTTTGAGCAAA
Source organism: Myiopsitta monachus (assembly GCA_017639245.1). Classification (NCBI taxonomy): domain Eukaryota; kingdom Metazoa; phylum Chordata; class Aves; order Psittaciformes; family Psittacidae; genus Myiopsitta; species Myiopsitta monachus. The sequence goes on along the minus strand of CM029918.1, from coordinate 57,384,116 downwards.
ATCAAGCCTTTAATTGCAGGGAATTTTTTTTCATTACCTGCTAATTGATAAATCATGCTCACAGGTCTGTGAAACGAGCCACATTGTGAAGCTGTCTTCCAGGTTTCTCTTCCTCCTCCATTAGAACTAGGACATATGCAATACTGGGAGCAGAACAGGGACACCCCAATACTGGCAGGGACCCCCCCACCCCACAGCACCCCCATGAGCAGCTCTTAAAGCAGGCAGAGCTGGCTTGGGAGCCTACGCCTTCCCTGAGGTAGATCTTCAAGTGATGGAGGCTCAGCTGGGAGACCTTGCACCTCTCCCCTTCCATCCCAGGGTAAGAGCACAGGTTTTGCAGCCCTGCTTCCCATGTTCATTCTAAGGAGTCTGGTTTTGAGCAGACCATAGGCTGCTGTAGCTTGGTGTGAGCTTGGCTAGAGACAGCAGCAGAACTGGAAGAGGGAAAGGTGAATTTTAAGTCACCTTCATGCACCTGCATGGGTACATGCAGCTGTGTGTGCACAGACGCAGCTTCTTTTGTGCATGTTAGCGATGCTATGGATCAGGCCTTTGGTCTAAAATCAACAACAAAAAATGAGCTGGGCATTAAACTCATTGTCTTCAGGAGGCACATAAAACATGCATTTTTTTTAAGATCTCTTTTGTCATTTCTGTCCTTTTATTCTTGCTTCTATTGCAAGTAGCAAGAGGCCACTGTCTTGGGAGGAACAGTAAAAATCCTGAGTATAGTGAAATAATTTAGCTGATAATTCCCCACTGTATAATTTTCTACGCTTCCTGCTAGCTGACCTTGTGGGCTCCTGTCAGGTTGCTAAGGGAAATCCAGCAGGACTCCTGATCTGCTCCTCTACTTTTAAAAAAGTATTACAAGAAATGGAGGCATGTTTGTGTCAGCTTAGTTGTGTGCGTATTTGATCAAGTGGCATTCTCTAACCCTTTTCCTTGCCTTTCTTTTTTCTTTCTCAGAATTGGGATAATAGCTCTGTAGGGAGGAGCTGTTCGTAGCTAATCAGCTGGCATTTTGAACATGAGAGGCATCACCAAAAAAGCAGGGAACAGGCATGTGTGCATGCATGTCTGCAGGAGAGGTAAAAAACCATAACTGGGGTGTTTGAGGAAGCTGGTGGAATTGTGTCCGAGACTGCCTGTGTCTGGTGTCTTTATACAAAAGTAGGTGCACCGTCTGCACTGAACAACAGTAACAATGAGGGATGGGAGCATTAAGAATTTCCACTGCCAGGTCATACCACCTTGGTGGTATGAGCACAGCTGTTAAGATCTCCTAGACATTTGATGACTTGTGCACAAATGAATTGATGTTCCCATTCCGGTTTTCAGCAGACAAATGTTCCCCACAAAAACACATCTGCCGTGGGTGGTGCTTTCACTGACTGCAGCACAGCAGAGAGGACACAGGCTGACTGCACAGAAATAGCTCTAGGTAATATGGAGGCAGCTCTGCGCTGCTTCTAGGTGGTCCCTCTCAGGATGGAGGAGGCTTGGATGGGAACCACGGGCAGGAGGCTAGCACTGCTGCTGCCTGTGCTGTGCCTGGTGTGCAGAGAAATTGAAAATGTTGCTCGCCAGGGCTATCAATCTGGCACCTTTGACATCCCCCAAAAATAAATGAATCCATGGGAATGGATTTGGCTCATATTGCAGCTTTTACTGCCATGGTAGCTGTAAAAATGAAACTTCAGAGCTAGGCTGTGCCTGTGGTGCCATGTTGTGCCCAGGTTTGGAATTTCATGTTCTGGGGTTCAAGCTAGGTTCTTTTTATTTGTAAGCATCCTTTAGGTTTTCCAACTTATAATGGCAGAGGTCCCTTAGGACCTGATGCCAGGCTAGAGAAACCAGGCTCATCTGAGGAACCCAGATTGTCCCTGTGGCCTCTAACCATATTACAGGAAATTCAAGGTTACTCATAAGGTGTTTTGGCATGATAGGCACTGTAAGCAGGTGCAGCCGTTGCCTCCACTGTGATTTTCCCTGACCTAAGAAAGTTTCCCTGTGCAACTTGTACAGGAAATAACAAACCATTGATTTGTGTCTGACTTGTTTGTAGGTAATTGTAGGCCATTGATCTAACCAAGCTGGAGCTATGGCACTGTATGCTGTGCAGCCCTCATTACTTTTGGCCTGGCGACTGCAGCATTGGAAAGCTCATCCAGAAGAGAATTACACCTTAAGTTTTTTTCTGCTGTAGAAAAAGCAAAAGATGAAATGGTCATTTGTAAGTTTTAGTATGCTGCATGTGATAACTTTGCAGCCTGATATATGAAAGTGTACAGAATCTCTGGGACAAGTGAGCTACCTGTATTGTCCTGCTCTTTACAGGCCGGTGGCTTTAGAGGAGGAATTCATCTGGCTTGCATTGTGTCTCAGCTGTCACAGGGAGAAGGCAGTAATATTCATGATCAAGTGTCACCAGGCTGTGGCACATTGCTGGGAACATGACATCGCTTTGGATCAGATCCTTTTAAAATTCAGCAAATTATGTCTGCTATGGATTAAACACAAGCATTTTTTGATCTACATTCAATTGCATGCCCCAGATTTTTTATCAATAAGTCTGCGATTTATAAGCATTGATTTTGCAAGGCCTTTAGCAGAATAAAAAGGGCCCTCAAGGATCAAACTCGAAAACTATTGCTCTTGCAGAAATCAGGTACTTTGTATTAGAAAAGGTGGCAAATCTTTGATCAAAACAAACAGCATAGACAGTAAGTTGTCACAGAGATTATTTGGGGATTCTTGGTGCTCTTAATTAATGTGTTCTTTTGGAAAGAGGCAAACCCTTTAAGTAGTCATCTAACTTCCTTATCAGTTTGTCTGTTCTGTTCATGCCCAGTATACCCGCTCTCACAAACACACGGACAGACTGAAGTGGTCCTGTATAAACTATGGGTTTTTTCTTCCTCCAATTTCCCTACTCTTCTGCATTAGGAGTTTTTGAATCAGAAGAGAAAACATGTAAAATATGTTTCTAAGAAAAAACCTTCACTTCATATCTCTTTTTTTTTGCCAGCACCTGCATTCATATATAAAGGAAAGTATTGTACCTGCCAGGAAGCATTATAAGAGGCACTTTCTTTCATGTCAAATTCCATTATTTTGAACAGGTTGTGCAGGGGCATTCATCCTGCTGCATGGGAATATGCCAGGTGTGTTCACGCAGTTTATATTTGCGTCCAGTTTTGAATACATTTGATGTTAGTAGTGGATTTTTACGTTTGCTGCAGGATGATGCTATACCACAGATGACAGGACAGCAGAATTGCCCTGTAAGTCTAGCTGCTGGACCGTCATTCTCAGTGTTCAAAGCACAGAGGCATGTATTTACAAAACTGATGGTACATACAGTGCATTTAGTGAGGGACTATTTAGAATGTGTTTTCCAATGGCACCAAGTACAAGCAACCCGCATAAACACAACCTCTAGCAGAGCAGGTCAAGAGGCGAATCCTGCCTGGCCGAGTGGAAGGTGTCCCTGCCCATGGCAGGGGGGTTGGAATTAGATGGTCTTAAGGTCCTTTACAGCTCAAACTGTTCTATGATCGGACATGCTTTACATCTGATACACTCTACACTGGTAACCATTTTTGCCAAAACAAATTACCAGTTGGTTCTGTCTGATAATGGGCTGAAATAGGTGATAGAAGTACCCCTGTGGACCATGACATTCTCTGTTTCATATCCACAGAAATATGATACAAATAGTAATGCACTTTTCTTTTGCTACACACTATTATGTGTATATTTTTCACTGACAGACAGGTGACTGATTCAGAGGGGCATAGATGGAGTAATTTATGCACCCATTTGGCGTGTGCGTGTTTCCAGATCATGGCATTGTCTCCTTTTCTTGCTAGATAAGTTGAAACATTGACAGGCAGTGTGTTCACTTTTTCCTTTTATTACAGTAATTTATAAGATATTTTAGCTAACAGGAGAACGGCCCAAGGGGGCATTCTCATGTTAATTACCAAATGTGGGCTTGTCAAAATCAAATAGCTTCAGGAATAATGCAAGTAATACTGCATCATTATATTGTTTGGCCCTCAACCCCAATATTAGCTTTTAGAAGAAAGAAAAGGAAAAGCTTATTTGATTGGGCTTTTAAATTTAAAAAATCCCCAAGTTTGACCCATCGGAGACCGGAACAGAAATACAAGGGAGAGCGTGTAGTTTGAGACTGAATGGAGTTCAGATAATGCAGTGAGCTTTAAGTCTTTTTCTGTTTGTTTATAATACTCAGCTAAAAACAAAAGAACTGTCACAATGTTGATTGCCATTTTCTGACACTTCTTATACAGCTGAAAGTGGTTGTACCCTCTGTAATATACTGTCAGAGAATTCTGCTTCCAATGCTGCGACATAGGGTTTGCAGCTGTTCTTGTTTCTCCCTGTGGAACATCAATAGTGGCCCACCCAATGCCACTTCCTAACAAAATCATTGCTCCTACCAAGCAGTGTCACTCTCCAAAAATCACCCAACACCATTCAGGTAGTCCAGGGTGTTGTCAATGAGAATCTGCCAACAACTGGAAGGTAGGTTCAAAATATATACACAGACATTGATATTCATACAAACATTGCTGATACATATTGTCTCATTATTTCTGAAGCCATCAGCAAGACCAATGGGGTTCCAACACAGTCGTTAACAAGGTTTTATGCTGTGTTGTTGAGTTCTGAAAACACACATGGTTTTGAGATGACCGGTCGATAATTGCATTTTCTCCTTTACATTGCAATTTTGCACAATTCACTTTAGTTCACCCTACAGGCTGTCTCTGCCATTTCAGAAACTAGCAAGGAGACCTTATCATCCAGTCTGCTGATTCCTCAGTACTGTAAATACGGATGAGGTGGATAAGGGGGGATTCCTTCCTGCTAGGCTGTTCTGTCATTCTGAAGTTTGACATTACTATTTTTATTTTCCTTAATTGATTTTGTGCTGCCACCATGTTTCGTGGCATAAAAGTAGAATAAACTTCACTAAATCTTTAACAAACCCACGTTTGTTTCCAGTTCCAGAATGTTACCCAGTCTAAGGCTTGTCCTGCAGACCATTCCACACGGACCCCTCAAATTGCCAGCCTGATTCTTGTGAAAGGCCTTTTCCAAAAGCAATCAGATTCCATTCCTGTTGAACCATTTTGGGTAACAAAGTCCAAATCTACAAATCCCTAAACAGAATCTCCTGGCACTCATATTTGCATGGTTGTGCCAAAATAGAGCTGGTGAGTTGTGCATTTCTGACCACAGTTGTCACTTTGTCTATGAAGAAAAATGCTGTCTCTCAGCTCAAACCCAGCTAGGGCTTTACAGCTTAAGCCCAACAAGTTGAATTTTACCTAGACATCAGTAGACAGCCACTGTAATTCTTCAAGGATTGTAGTCTGCAGTACCTGCAGTTACTGTGTGGTCCTGCAGTGAAACCCCCATAGGTACAAATATCTTTCCTCCAAATCCAAAGGCAGATAGCATCTCAATCAGCTCATATGCCTGTGAAAATATAAGTCTTCCTGCTAAGCAAAAATGTTAAGAAGAGCTCCTAGTAGTCACTGTTACCTGAATAGCTAATACGGACAATTATTCTCCAAATAAACAGGCTTAGAATATAAGCCTTAATAATCCTTTCGCCAATGTACTTCCACATATTTTTCCATGTTACTTTGTGTCCTGGGTTCAGCAGTAGCAGTCATTTTTCTCCTTCTCAGTAGCTGGTGCAGTGCTGTGGTTTTGACTTTCAGCCTGGGAACAGCGCTGATAACACCGATGTTTTCAGCTGCTGCTCAGTAATGTTTACTCTGACCAAGGACTTTCTGAGTCTTGTGTTCTGCCAGGGAGGAGGGGAAGCCGGGAGGAAGCAGAGACAGGACACCTGACCCAAACTGACCAAAGAGGAAGTCCATGGCACAGCACGTCATGCCCAGTATATAAACTGGGGGCAGTTACCTAGAAGGGTTAGATCACTGCTGGGGTAGGGCTGGGTATCGGTCGTCGGGTGGCGAGCGGTCGTATTCTCTTCCCTTGTTATTTCCCTTATCGTTATTATTATTGGTGGTTTGTGTTATACCTTAGTTACTGGACTGTTCTTATCTCAACCTGTGGGAGTTACATTCTTTCAATTCTCCTCCCCATCCCTCCGGGAGTGGGGGGTAAGAAGGAGGGGAGTGAGAGAGCGGCTGCGTGGTTTCTGGGTTGCTGGCTGGGCTTAAGCCATAACACTTAGAAAAGCAGAATTATCATGGTTTATTTGGGAGGAGCTTTAACCTGGTGTCTCTCCCCTGTCTCTCAATACTGGTGAGATGCTTAGGTAGAATACTTTTCCAGTCCAAATCAGAAGGGTGGAGATTTACAGATGTGTCTATCCTGGTAGCTGAATATGCTGTGATTCGTTATTCTTTTCTTACATGTCTCCTGGTTCTCCCTTTACACTTTTTCAACACTGATGAGAAGGCAGAACCTTGCAGGGAAGATCTTTGTTACCTGGGGGGGGGGGGGGGGGGAGTGTTATCCTATGAATCCTCTCTCAGTAATACCCCAGAATTGAGGGTAAATTGCATAGGTGACAATGTTTTGAGCCAAATTCCCTTTCCTCAGGCGTTTGTAGGTCATTGGTATCATATATTGACAGACCAGTTATATAGTCTATATGTAGGAGACGCTTAAATTTGACTCAGAGGTTTTATTGTGCATTCTGTCACTCCCAGAAATTCAGGAAACATCACAGGCTGAAATTCAAGCAGAAAAGACTCATTATTCTTAGAGACTTTTACTCAAAACTTCATGGTGACTCTTGCAAATTGACTCTGACAGGCAGCTATCAAACACCCCTATATCTCCCTTAAAGCTTGCCCGCCACAAGATACCTATCTGGATCTGACTAGATCCTGAAAATAATTCCTCACAGTCAGAAACACTTAATTCCATCACCTGAAGCAAACAACCTGGATTAACCAGCTTGTTAACCACCTGTTTTCTTTAACTCTTGCACACTTAAAGCAGATTTCAAATGCTCTTTTCCATGTAATCAATACATTCAGAACTGGGCTTAATCCACTGGCATTTTAGACATCATCCTTTCTGCTTCGCTAGTTTGAGGTCATCTAAATTGTACAGCATAGCTGATCCTGCCTTAAGGCAGGGAGATGCTCTAGATGACCTTTTAAGGTCCCTTTCAACTCTGTTTTTGATGATTCTATGATATGATTTGTCAAGACAATGTAAATGAGCAGGTATTTAGGGGTATTTAGGCTATATCTTCATCACTAATATGATTTGATACCTATGCAATTTTCCTGCTTAGGTCCGTAGCAGTCACTTTTGACTTTTTGGAGATGCTTTTTAAACACTGGTGGAAAATATCTGTATGACTCTCATATCCTGAAAAAGAATACATATAAAACCAGACAGGGACTGTTGGCATGTAACAAAGGCACATCTCCTGCTCTACGTCTGCCACTGCCACACAGCACAGATTAAAAGCGTGGCTTGCTATACAAGCGAACTACAGGCTACCAGGGACACATGCATTAGGGATGTGGAATAAGAATCTGTTGGTGTGGAAACTGGAATTACATAGCCTGGTTACTGAAGATGACTTTACCATTGCAGTAAGGTGACCCGTACACAAATGCTAGTCACTAGGTCAAGCCTCGTATTTATAATAGACATTCTTTAACAAATGCAAGCTGGAAGTTGAAGATTTCCTATATTTAAGGCCAAGCGTATACATCACGGACTCATTGTGTCCTTGAGACTCTTTCTTAATTTATGCTGAGCAGTGTTCTCAGTTGTACCGATTACCAAAGGTAGCTTTGATGGGGACCGCAGGAGGGAAATGAAGTCTCTGACAGGGTTTCCGTGCAGCCAGTTCATGGTGATGCTGTTGTGTAGAGTCGGCAGAAGTCAGCAGGTCAGATACGGACTTCTACAGTCGGCTTATGGAGAAACTCCCTTGCTCTAAAGATTTAAATGGGAACACTGTCAGGTTTAGTGTTCCTGTTGAGCTCAATTTTCTTGGTGGACTGTAAGTGGAGAGAAAGTCTCAGATGCAGCCCAACCCTAGGTCATTAGGGGCTTTAAAAGATTGCAGTCAGGACCTTGAATTGTATCCAGTACTAGTAATAAATGGGGCATTAGCAGAGTGTGTGGAGTTCATGATGGCTTGGTATAGTAATATCCCAAATACAAAAAAAATTAAGTGTACCACTTAGATGAAAAATACTCCATTTGGTTGAAGGAAAACAGGGAAGGGAGAAGGCAGTGGAAAAAAAAACACATGAAGTTTGTGTTCCTAAGCCACTTAGCAGGCTGAGCTAGCTAATGGAAGACAGAGTCCTTCCCTTTAAATTAATAGAACAGATAGGATCTTACATGAATCTATTTGATGATAGTAGATTTTATGTTCAAAATGAGAATTCAACTCCTTGTAAATAAATAGCATCAAAATACCCATCTGGTATTTATGAAGGGGCTTGTTTTGTCAGCGGTTTCAGCAGATAACCTAGAGATTTGAATGGGTTCAAAAACTGGAGTCCCTCTTACTGCTGAAATGATTTTTTGTAAATCAAAGCAGACAGAAAAGGGGACAAGGTAGAAAATCTCACACAACCACTTCTACTTTCCATCTTCTGTATCGAAGATTTTCAGTGTTCATTGTTGTCATTCCAGGAGTCTGAGCAGCAACTTACATTAGTACTGGTTTACTCTGTCAGAATAAACAATGTAAGATTCAAAAATGTCAAGTGTTTGCAGTTAGTAATTTATTACATCTATAGGTGCAGTAGTGTGATGCATTCATGTATTATCACACTCTCAGACAGTAAAGGTATGCTAAGACAACAGGGGCACAGCAATGAATGGGACATTCATGTGCTCAAAGTGCATGTGTGTGCAAAGGGAATGAACATCAGTTTACTGCCCTACTGCATGATAGCTCTGTGGTTTCAGAAGATTCCTTCTCCATACTGAAATCTGTCTGCATCTTTTGGGCTTCCATTATGTTGAAAGTGTAGAATTATTTGTCCACAAAGTTGTTTTAAGCTGTAATACTGGTTTGACCCAGGGACCCTGGGCAACCTTATTTCATGCAGTCCTTAAAATCAACTGATCTTTGTGACAAAGAGTAGTTGCTAAAAAGGGTGTTGTAGCAGGAAAGAGGGGTATGTGGACAGCTGCATTTCTAGTTAGCACTCAAGTCTCCTCCTTTTGGAGATCCGTGTTTTATTGACCCTGATTCATTTGTAGAAGAAAAATAAACAGAACTCCAGAACTTACATCTTCTTTCAAAACAGGGTCGAAGGATTTGAGCGGAGACTGACAGGAGCAGTTAACACTGTGGATATCTATATTCTGTCTTGCCAAAGGGTAAATAAAGGACATTCATTTTTTCATCAGCTTCCAAATCTCCTCTCCCCCCACCTCCTGGAGAGGGGAGGAAAGAAAAAATAATTTGGAGAAGGGGTTCTGAATCCTTCTTATTCTGTTTTGCCCATTTCTAACAGAGCCAGGCATGAACAATTAAATCTGGGGCTTCCCTGTGGTCTGTGAATAACACAGCACTGTGCTAACCATCAGGGCACAAAGGCAGACAACAAAAGGGGCTTTTTTATTTTTTGTTTACCCTTCAGGACACTGTTTACCTTATCACCGAAGGGGAAGTTATCATCTCATCCCTTTTGGAAATCATAGTGGGTTGATTTTGTACCTCCAGGTGTCAGACTGGCTAGTGATGAAGTGGGCATGTCAGCCGGGGGTTAGTGAAGTCATACTAGGAGCTGTTGCGCTCGCTCTCCTGTCTCACTCCCTCCGTCTTTCCCTCTGCCTCTTGCTCCCTCTCTGTCAAAGCATTTTCTCTCTCTCCCCTTCTTCCTCTCCCTCTTTCAGCCAGAATGATTTTTTTCTCCTTCCCCCTCCCCTCTAAATTTACTTCACAGCAGATTGTCTTGTAATAAATCACCAAAAACCCAAATAGCACTAAAGCATTCTGATACAACATTAGCATTTGCTTAACAAGCACAAGATAAACATTAAACAAAGAACTGCATTTCTTTATTAGAGGCTGCAAGATACATAATCCATGAGCACAAGAAACATGGGACCCAGTGGATATGCAGATGTGTGTTATTTCATTGGCGCTGGGCGGCCTTGTTAGAAAAGGTTTTCATCTGAAGGCTTGGGGGTGGATAGTTGACTGTCCCTGGTGGGGCTGTAACTAGATACGGAGACTGTTGCAAGCTAGGCTGGGCTCCCTGGTGGATGCGCTGATTGGACAGCCCGAGGAAAACTTGGGAAGCATCAGGAAGTGAACTCAATCACCTTGGGGATGAGAGGGGAGAACCAGATGAAGGCATTTGACTTCTTTTGTAACTCCCACTAAGGACAGATTGCCAGTGCAATCCAGCCTCCATAACTGCAAATCAGGCCCTTTCCCCTATGCCGATTTCATTAGAATGGCCAGCATGGTGCAAAGAGGAGGGAGAAAAAAAAGGTTAGACACAGTAATTTTACAGGCAGGCGGGTACAAAAAAAATCTGCATAATTAAGCAGTCAAGGCTGCTAATAGGGGAGTTTATATGCTCTGGGACCAGGCAAGGGCAGCACATATGGATATAGCACTGGATATTAAATCTACGGCATGCAGACTTACTTCAGGGCCCTTAGAGAAAAGGCTAATTATAGAGAGAGGAATTGTGTTTACTGGTCTGTCTTGGGCAAAGATGTTGAGAGAAGTGCAACCAAGTTTTGCAGTTAGACATGAACAGTCTGTTAATAGAGATATCAAAAATATGTGCTTGTGGTTGCTTCATATCTAATCAACAGGAAATCACAGATTCCGAGACCCCCTTCTCCCAGTTAAATGAGGAGGGGAAAACACATACATATACATATTCCGGATGCAGGATGTGAATGTGTTCATTATTAAATTGCTGGAATTTAATCTGAACCAAGCTCCTTATCATCAATAAATTATATTTAGCAGTTTACCCTAGTTTAGCTGCTCCTGGTTAAAAATGTCAGTGCTTCTGGGTATAAGCTCCAAGTCAGCATTTAAATATAAATGGATAATGTGAATGGAAGTTGCAACGGGCAGGACTGAGCAGTAATAGAAAGGGTATGTTTATGTAACAAGTCCTGACGTGGTGGACATTAACATTTCATAATGCAGATCAAAGGTATGGAGAAGACCCAAGAGCCCTCAGTCAGAGGCCCCTAGCAACTGTCTGGTATGTGCCATGAGATGATTTCTCCAAATTAGAAAGACTTAGACTTTTCTTTATCCATATAGATAGATAGAGATATATATTTTTAATACTTTCAAAAGTGATTAGCCTTTTACTAGCTCCCTGCTCACTCCCCAAGGAAAGAAGTGTCTCATTTTACTGAAGGGCAAAGGCTATCAAGGCGTTATCATGAAACAGTGCATCATACCCATTAATGTTAGAAGAGGCCAGTATCCACTGCCTGTTTTGATTTAGTGTTTTGCTTCTTTAGGCTTTTGTCTACTTTTGTGTTTTGATGACACATACCAAGCTCTACTCTCATGAATAGCCCTGTTCTGGAGTCCTGGAAAGCAAGAGTACCAATCAGAAGCCTGTTGCGAGGGCCTCATTCAGCAGGGTGTCAGAACCATGTGTGAGATGCTGGGTACCCACACCAGCACCTCAGGAATTCAGTGTGATCATGAGGTGTTGCGGAGCATGTAGGAAGAAGCCCTTGGCTTGACGTCCTTTATTGCATGGGTGGGGAAAAACAAACCACCGTTCAGGGAATTTTGTGCAGTTTTGTGTGGAGTCCTGTACCAGCACCACAGTAACATGCAGTGATAATACAGAAAAAGCAGCCCCTACCCCAAATGTTTGCAAAGGCACTCTGAGTGCTCACTTTGCAAAGGAAATAAAACTTCTCTCATTTGGTAAATAAGCGCAAGTTGGCCTTCTAACAGTGACTTCATTCCTAAGTCATACAGCAGGTGAGCTCAATGGAAGTCAGCCAGGCTGACCATGAAGAACATGTTCTGTTTTGGTGGGTCTGTACAGTAAAGTGAGGCATGGGGAGGAGTGCTGGGGTCACCTGGGATCAGCCAGACTGCTCTGCACTGAGTGGGACTTGTGGCAGCAGAGTGACAGTCATTGAGGCATCTGTAGGAACAGAGAATTTCTCTTCCCCATGTCTCACCAATGTGATAAGTAATTAAATGATATATATTTAGAACACTTTTGTTTATGTTGCTCATAAGCCAGAAAGCTCAGCATATGTATGAAGCCCTGTTTCGTGAGGGTACCACGTTATGCAGGAGTCACATGGCCAAAGCACATGTCTCTTCAGGTGTCAGTATTCCCTGGTTTTTTTTTCCCGTTGGACAGAAAGGGAAAGGGCTCAAAGACAGCTGTGCTTCTATGCATTTTGGAGAATGCAGTTGAGGGGAGGACAGCGATCTGTATAATGTTGCCAGACAGAAAAAGTATATGCTGAGATTCAGCCCTTTATAAACATTACAGATTCTATAGTAGAGAATAGAAAAATGGGACCTGGGAGAGACCTTCCGCATGTATGTTCTTGGGCACAGAGTCGATCAATGGGGAAATACAAATCTGGAAAGAGCAAGTCTTTCTTGCTTTCTGATTCATGCAAAATTGTTTGATTGGTTTTAATCTTTGGGTCATTTGTGCTAATCTTCTCCTTCGGCTTCAGCTGGGATGCTCTCACTGCACTACAGTTTCTTTCCTATGGAGAGCCATCTCACTTGTCTTTCAAATTCCCTACTCCTTTGTTTAGAATTATTAATTTGGCATGGAAACAAATACACATGTGTGCATATGTGTGCACACACTTTTCCACAGCTCACATGGCAGTTAAAAGGATTAACGAAAATCCTATTCCAGTGATTTTTCCATCTGTTGACAAGGAAATCTGCCTTAAAACATTTGCAGGGTGTCTGTAACAATGGTATTAAAGCATCAGGATTGCCCCTTGTGAAACACAGGTTGGGGACAGTTGTGTTACCAGTTTGGATGTGAATAATATAAAACTGTGGAAGATGCTTATTTTGATGCCTATTTTGATGCCTATTTTGATGCCTATTTCAAGAATAAGTTGCAGTTGCCAAAAGACAGAATAACTTTTCGCTAGTGAGGAGCAAGCAGATAACCTGTCAATAGTGATCATCTAATGGCAGTCTCCAAGCTGTGCTGTGTCATCAGCCAGCTGTCAATCCCACCAGCATGTCTCAAAAGCACTAATTGTTGTGATAGTATCAGTGTGAAAGCTGCTAAGCAAAAAAAAAAACAGCGTCCCTTAGTGCTGCTTTGTCGAAGATAGGTTGAGGATCAAAGTTCAGCTTGGTTTGACTGGATTTCGTTTGCTTGCATAGCTGCCTGTTAACACATTACTAAGCACCTAAATGTAGCTGGTTGCAGCTGCAGTTATTTTGCTGGTAAAAGACAGCAATCAAGCTTACTGACTTCAGTCTTCTCCAAAAAAAGGTATTTGCCATCTTCTCATGTAAAAGCATCTCTTCTCCGATACAGCCCCCTTAGGCTTGGACCAGGGGAAAATGCCTACTCCTTCTCATTCAGGTTGATATTAGAGGCTTGCTCTGGCTGTGGTGTAAGAAGTACTTCAAAATTTAAGGAGTAATCCTGCTTAAGTAGTAGCTCAAGCATCATTTCTGTACGCAATCTGAAATGCACGTGCATCTTTTACTGATACACATGTCCATATTGCTGCCCTTCCACCTCTCTTTCTCCAGTGAAATTTATTCATTGCTTGACTGTTAAGTCCTAGAAAAGAGCAGGAAGTATTTCTTCTTCTCTTTCCATTAGGAGCTTTAAAGACAGTAATAATATCTGTGTTTAGATAGTCTAATATAACACTGGCATCAGAAGAGATATAACTAGCAGACACCTGTCAGTAATGTTGTCTCAACATTCCTCCACTGTTATTTTTGGCTCTTTTTTGCTCCATTAATCCACCCATTCCTGTCTCCAAATCACACTACTTTTTCCTTCGCATCATCTCGAGGATCTTTCCATTTCTTTCCACTTCTACAGCCAGTTTTTTTATTAGAAGCCAAGATATGTTTCATTTTAACCATGTTTCTTTTCCTCAGACTGGACAACTACAGCTACCAAGTTGGTTCTGGATACTGATTTATGTGGTTTACTTCCAGTTACTTGAGCTACTCTTACTTCTTTATCAAGTATAAGTGTCTTGTGATCATTTTCAAAGATTTCTACGCAATCCTACTTATGGTCCCTTGTTGAGATTCCTGTATCCCTGCCTCTGTGCTCTTCTAGTGCTCACAGCTTTGAATACCTGTTCCTGGAGTGACAACCGATGTCCCATTATCTTCTGCCACAGGGCTCTTGTACTTTGAAGAAATGCTGTCAGGGCCCCTGCACAGCTCCACTTTGCCCAGCTTTGTGTTTTTCTCAACATCATGTTTGTTGCAGAAAAAAAAAACCAAATCTATGTGCCTTATTCAGTGTACCTGGTCCTGTTATTTTCTGTGTGCTTGTCCTCACATAGCGAGGTTCTCTGGGCTGAGGCCACACACCTGGAATATAGTGTGAGCTGCAGGGAATGGGTAACAAGGCCAGGTGGCAATATATTCTTCTTTTCTTCTCACTCCTTCAAACTCTGCCAGGTTATAGTCACAGAACCGCTTACCTGCCCATATCTCTTTTCTTCTCAGACATCTTCACATGGTATAGAAAAAAACCCACATTTTTAAGAATATTCAAGTGACTGGGCATTAGGATTTGACAAAGTTTAAGAAAGCAGCAGGATTTGGGATATTTTACAAAGCCTGGAGTATGGAGAGAGGCGAGAGAGGAGAGGCTATATTTATCCATGTAGGCAACACCAGGGACATGAAAACAATTGACCCCTTTGTTTCTATTTCTCCCCACTTTTGCAGAGCTGCCAAGCCTGATTTAGCATCTGTACTCACCTTCCCTGAAGGCAGTGCAGTCTTTTACTTGGCTTGAAACTTTTCCCAGAAACCTATACGTCAGCTGGCATAGGGTGAGAGCTCTTGGAGAATGGGTATGTGAGCTGGGGTTTGTGGTTCCTTAGTGTTGCTGTTGCTCTGGGTATACCTCAGGAGACTAACAGGCTGATGAATGCATTGTTCTAAAATGTCAAAAGGACCTCTGGGCACAAAGTGTCACGTCCTTCAGAACCACCCAACTCATGCAAAAGTAGCAGAGGTGCAGCCATAGGGAAAATATCAAGCTGGGACTGAATAGCTGCAAGGGTCATTGCCATGAGTAAATAGGGTCATGCACTTGACCAAGGTAAAATGAATGCTAAAAATACAAGGTGCCCATCCAGTTCTCCCATTCAGTGTTGCAACCCAGCTGGTGAGCCAGGGAGTTTTATCTGCATTTGTGACATATCCTGCATTGGAAATAAATAAATAAATGAATAAATCAGGGAACATACAGTAGATGCATTTTACTGCCAGACTGGAACTTCACAATCCTACCAGGGGACCTTTTTGTAATGTTTGTAATGTGCTGCTATCATGCTTTAGCAAAGAAAAATATCACTGCTGGGCTTTATTTTTAACAGACTTTTTTAACATCAATTAATGCAAGCAAATTTAGTGAAGCAGATCTTTTTATTTATATTTGGGTGAAAGTAGTGAGGGGGCCTGGGGGATGGCATGTATGGGCGGGGGGTGAAGGGGGCAGAAAGGGAGTTTCTTCTGCAGTTTCACAGCAGAGAGGTGGATTTTCTTTTTAAAGGGGTGTAAATAAAGATGGGCACCCAGCTTCCACTGGCAGTTGCTGTGTTTGAGAAATCAAGCTGACTTTGAATATATCATTCATGTGGCATCTTAAAAAGATGCATTACAAAAACAGGCAGCCTAAGTTATCCAGCATGAAAGGCTGTGCTCCATTGGTGTTCACTCAGCTAAAATCAGTTGACCCCTATGTGCATTCTTTTGTTGTAAGAGGTAAAATGACCAGCTCACCCTAAGAAGTGACATTTGTTACTTATTGCAGAACCCTACAGGAGATGCATCCTATTATATTTCCCTCATACTTGAAACCATTATACTTGCAGTGTTTACTAGCTTTCTTCTGGTTTCTCTAATACAAATGCAAACACACATGCAGGACTGTAGGCAAACTCTTCCCTTTCAACATTGATTTGTTTTGAACTGCTGGGAAGAGACATAACTGCAAACCCTAGCCATGCAACATGCACTTCTTTCTTGTGGGCCTTTCATGGAACTAAGGGTGAAAGATACCTGTTATTTGGAAGGTATTTTTGACTTAGCATTATGTGACAGACTTCTGATGCAAGCAGAGGGGGCACAGAACATATGATTCAAAGATAATGTACTGTGCATGTTGTAATATCTTACCAACACAGTGAACCAAGGGCAAAGCAACAAGCTCTTTAATTTGGAGCTTTCCTGCTGTTGCCACTTTTTACTGAGGCCTTCAGAGAGGTTTATTTTCCAAGAAACGCTGGTGTTTTGGCGTATCGGACGACTTCCTGTTTGCTATAGCTCACTTTCAAGTTAGTTTTTTTCTCTCTTCATAGCCAGCTCGTCATTATTTTCTCGGTTGGGGGAGAGGAAGGGTGTGCCACTCACAAATATGAAATGATGGAAAGAGAAGGGGGTTGGTAGATGGTTTGTGAGTATGACTCTCAGTTCATTTGCCCCAGCTTAGTTTGCTTGCTGCTCTGCAGGTATTCATCAGCTGTTATTTTCAGATCTGATCTTTGGCTTCTGGTGCCCAGCTGAACTAGGGAGGCTGCCCACCTTTTCTGCAGTATAATTTTCAAGGATTTAGCATGGCTATTTTTCTTCCTCTCCTATGCCATATCATATATCAAGTCCAGCAATCAAACAGAAATTAACATCAGCAAAATATGTTGGTTATTTGTAAAGGCATCATGGGATCACAGTGTGTGTGCTTCACTCTTAGCAAAATGCCCTGCGAAATCTAACAGTGGGCTCTTGCTGGCTAGATTGATACATGGCATTGCAAGCATGTTAGCCCTCTTGCTTTCCTCTCATAGCTTTATTTCTATTTGACTTATAAAATGCCCCTGTTTTTCCAAATAGGACTAGAACGGGAACTCTCCTTCTTGACCTTATTTTCTGATGTTCAAATCCTGACTAATGTTAAGTCCCTCCACTCACCTTTAGATTTAATAAATTAGAAGTTGCTTCTTGAGTGAGGTGAAGGAGGCAAGTTAAGGGACTGGTGGATATATTCTGTCTGCTTTACATCTTTGCATCTTGAATGCGTGTTTTCCCCACTTGGTTTGGAGAAGAACTGACAAGTAAGGCATACAGTGCTGGGTAAGGACAGAAACTTATTGCCTGCAAGATCTGTGATAAAGATATTTTGTCTTAGACAGCATTGGGGCTTCCAAACAATGGCCCTACTGCTTTCAAAAATAAAAGACCAGGCAAGTCAAATGCACATCTTGTACAATTCTGTTAAGAAATTGTTTTATTTCTTAATATCATCAAGAAGTTGATGATGGAAACAAAATCCTACGGAGCTGGCCTTCATCATGTAATCAGGGTATGTGATATTTAAATGGTAACTTCAGTGAACTTGCTCAGGTCTTGGATTACTTGTCATAAAGTTAAGAAATTCAAACTCTGCCCACAGTGAAGATGTCGACAGCATCTTTATAATTCCACTTTTTAAACTTTTTTCTTCTTTTTTTTTTTTTTCTGTTGCTGGCAGTAGTGCCTGGAGTTGCTCTGTAGAAGGGACGCTGTATTCACTGACAGTCTTCTTTTCCCTGATGAAATGTGAAAAACCCCTTCTGGGTCCACAAGTACTGTGTGTGTCGCCTTCCGTTCTGCTTGTTCTTCAGCTGTGCCAACAGTATGTGTTGGCATAAATAAAATATCATCAAGAATGCTGGTATCATCTTGCTTTTCCCCTTTCCCTCCTCTAACTTACAATAATGTGGGGCAAAGGTCTACTTAACATAATACAGTTACGATAACTAGTACATTTGTATTTCTGCTATGATGAGAGGTCTGCTGTAGTGAGACTCATCCACTGTTGCTGCTTCTTCTCAGCAGTGTTAATTATTCTTCAGGCTCGTGTAGCATGCGTATGGAAACACAAAATAAGCGATCAGGGAGTAGGATATTTTTGGTTTTATTTGTTGTGTCAGTGACACTTCCACTCTGACACAAACTCACAGCACAACACTCCTGATCTGTAATGAGGTTGTGTCCCAGGATGTGTATTAAAAGCGCTAAATAGTCCCTTGCTTATTCAAAATCCTCATTTATCTGAATTAATTTTGTGTCCCCCATTTCATTTGGGTAAATTAGGTTTCACAATTTGATCACAAGTCTCACAATGTTGAGTGCTTCTTTTTCAACCTAAGCCCCCAAAATGACAGTACTACATCAAAATCTGAGTCTTCATTAATGAAAAACAAAAAAATAAAACAAATATTTGCTCTTCTTGTTCAGAGAAAACCTCTGAGGGGAAACTGCCCAAACTTGAACGGCCAGTGCGGAATTTCAGGCATAGACTCAGTTTAATCTCATAATTTTTAACACTTTTTCCTGATTTTGCTGCAAATGGCATTAGAAGGAGTTGATTCTGCCCCTCTACTCTGCTTTCATGAGACCCCAGTTGAAGTACTGTGTGCAGTTCTGATGTCCCCAATGTAAAAAGGACATGGAACTGTTAGAGCAAATCCAGAGTAGGGCCACAAGAATGATAAGGGGCTGGAGCACCTCCAGTACAAACACGGTCTAAGAAAGTTGGGGCTATTCAGCCTGGGGAAGAGAAGGCTGTGTGGAGACCTCATAGCAGCCTTTCAGTATCTGAAGGGGGCCTATAAGAATGCTGGAGAGGGACTCTTCATCAGGGACTGTAGCAATAGGACAAGATGTCATGGGTTCAAACTGAAACAGGCAAAATTCAGGTTAGATATAAGGAAGAAGTTCTTTACTGTGAGGGTGATGAGGCACTGGAACAGATTACCCAGAGAAGCTGTGGGTGCCCCATCCCTGAAAGTGTTCAAGCCAGGTTGGACAGGGCTTTGAACAACCTGGTCTAGTGGAAGGTGTCCCTGCCTGTGGCAGAGGGGTTGGAACTGGATGATCTTAAGATCCCTTCCAACCCAAACCGTTCTGTTTTTCCATGGTTTTGGCAACTGCAAGTTACCTTGGGCATGTACCACTATATACAGGACTGGGCCTGGTCAGCTTTGAATAATGCATAGGGAGCCATGCAGGTACTCAGGCAGGGAAAGAACAGTTCTGAGTCTGACTGGTTCATAGGGGATAACTGAGTGGGGATTAGGACTCAGCTCCAGCCTCATGCTGTTTCATATAGGATTTCATTAGAGGTGTAACTGCTGGGGGTAACTCTAACATGTCCAGTTTCACCCTTTGCGTCCCTCATGGCCCTACTGAGATATGGCTGGGGCCCAGTCCAACCCTGCCCCGGGGCTGCCACAGGCTAGGGGTAAAGGAAATTTGTGGAGTAGTGCATTTCAGGGAAATGGGTGAAAGATGGGTGGGTGTGAAGGAGAAAGGGAATTTGGCACTTGCCCAAGCAAGGGGCCAGGAGAAAACCCAGCAAAACCCCAGCAAACCCTGTGTCTCTTGACCCCCTCCATCTCACTCCTGCTAAGTGTGGTTTAGCTAAGTGTGCTTTTCTTCTTGGGTTCTTCTTTTTCCTCCTACCTCTTCTTATTTAAACTCACACACAGTGAAAACTCAATGGGCTTTTTGGAGAATATTTCAGCCAACAAATGCAGCCTTGTAAGTTATTTATGGGAGTATGTCTTAGCAAAAGGCTATAGCCTTACAGTGGTCAGCCACCTCTCTCTTGCTGTTACAGGCATGTTTTTCATGTCACATATCAGATTTCCTCAGAGTCTTACAAGTGTTTTTTGGTTTTTCACTGATGTTAATCACCTCATAGTCATTTAATGTCACGCCACATTTTTATGCAGCTGTACGTGTTATCTGGAGAGGATATACACTGACCTGGCAGCCTATACATTTATTTTTCTCATAGTGGTGCTGTATTTTTTTCGTTTGGTAATACAGTTTGATGCCTGATACTTGTAACCTGCTGTTCTTTTTAATTGCTTACTGTTATTAATTATAGAGTGGTAACATTGTTGGCTTGAGACATTTGCCTGTAAAAATACATCTATCACTATTGCCATTGCAGCTGCATTAAATTACTCAAGCTCTGTCTGGAAATGTATGCTTTCTCTGCATTTCTTCAGTGAAATCTGAATGAGGGTTAAATCAAGACTTGCTTGCACCTCTTAGCCTCCAGCTAGGTTTCATGCCCTGCTTCTGCTCACTTCTCCTCCATCAGACTTTTCAGCCTACCCCCTTTTTTCTGTATCACTGCCTGTTTTGTCTCCCCAACCAACCTTTGCTGTCAGTGATACATCTCTTTTCAGCCAATTCTGTTTCTTCTACTCCATTAGTTTTCCTCTTTTTCCCTTGTTATTTCATGCTTATAACTTTGCCATTCTGCTACCCAAAAGTTCACTGGAGCAGGGGGATGTTCTTAGGTACCACTCCTCAATTGGCAGCATAGTGGGGAATGGTATCTTTGCTTCAGTGAGGAATTAGGTTTGATGAAGAGTTGGAATATATCTGTAAAAGAGGGAATTAGAATTAAAACAAAAACCCAAACATGGAGCAAATAGAGGAAAAATACCTAATTGGCCCTCATTATTCTCTTACCCACAAACGAACAACTTTTAATATAGAAATCTCAGCAGCTGTTTGTTCAGCTCAGTGTGAAGTCTTAGTACCAGCAGAGAAAGTGGGAAGGAGAGTGGGGTAGGTTTAGAATGAAGTCTGGTCCTTTTTTGATATGTGAGCCAAAAGCTGCTTGCTTGCTTTATAGCAGGATCAAAGAGAAACATAGGGAAAGGTTAGTGCAAACTAAAACTGGGCTTTCTCGTAATTTTCTAAATAAAACAGCAAACTTAAGTCAGGTGAGAAATATAAATAATTCTTTACATTAAATTGAGCTTTATCATTTTAATACATTGCTGTACAAGCAAATCTTCCCTAACTGGCAAAGCAGTTTGCTCCGGTGAAAAGAATCTAATTAAATGCCCGGTTATCAGCATAGACCTGAGGGCCCTAACAGCCTGAACCACTTCTTCCTCCCTGATTTTCCTGAGGGCCTGGGTGAGGAGATGGAGGTTAAAAGGAAAGAAAACAGGAAGCTGATACACCCCTAAATGAGCTTAAGAGCTGGATCAATATCTCAGCAATTGCTGCTCATTTAAAAGTGTCCCTCACCTACATAAGAAGACGCCAAATAATCTTTGACTCATATAATGGCATTCAGATTTGGAAAAAAATATCAATAGTACCTCATGTATTAGGAAATATGAGAAGCACTGTTGTTTCTTCATCATATCAATTCAAATATCCAGTAATACAGGAAAGCCCTATCATTCCCTTCCCTTCTCTTCTGTCACATCCCATTCTATCCCACTGTATCCTACTCTTACTTTTTTCCTCCATTTTCCTTTTTTCTTCCCCTTCCTGTAAGAGTAAGCAGGCAATTCATTATACGTCTGATAAACAGCATTTCAGCATTTAGAGGCTTTATCTTCCAGGCACCTATTGGCTTCATGCCAAAAAAAGGAAGCAACTCTGACCCTTACTTTACATTCAGAACAAAAGAAATATCTGATGAGAGTTGTATACAAAATGTAAATTCTACTGCTGGTGCTCTGTGATGTAGTATTAATATTGACACTTTGATTATCTCCATGCAAGAAGATGTTTTCCCAGTGCCTCTAAATTTAGAACAGGTTACATTTAGCTTATGCAACATGAAATATCCTCTTCTAGTTTAACAGTTTGTGGTTTCTTAGTGCAAAACTTGGAAGTAGATATACCTGTGCTTCCACCAGTTCTAGAAGTCCCAGATGAGTAGTCATTACTACTAGGCATTTAACATCATATAGCAGAGAAAGCTGGTTCTCCAACTGGAAAGCAGGAACAACAAAGAGTAACTGCAGCCTACACAGTGAACAAAAATATTGAAATTGAATGATCACTGCTAAAAAAGCCCAAAAGTTTTAGTTATATTTTACTGTTCCTGATTCTTCTGAATACAAATGTGACATTTTTATTAGCCTTTTTCCCCTACAGTTTGATTAAATTGTTAATAACCGCTTCGCTCAGGCAATTTCTAAGCCATTCAAATTGTAATTTGACTTTATTAGGGAAGGTTTCATCCAAAAAACTTTCTCCTTGGAAAGAAAAGGCTAAAAGCTCACAGAAGAGAACAAAGAAAAACTCAATACTGACCTTAATTTTGACACTGTTCATAATGATGGGCAGATTAATCAGGGCCTGATTCTTCATCCACTAGAATTTAGTGTGAGAGTATCATTCTCTGCATGAGGTGGGAAAACACATTTCATAGCTCTGGGGTTTGGTTTATTTATGTGTAATATGTAGATGTAATGATAAACTGTGCAGTTGAAGGATGGGGGGGTTTAACTTTGCTCACTTTGGCAGAATTTAGTCCCACAAAAGGTCTAGGCAAGACCTAGTAAAGCAGGAGACCTGCTCCCCTGAGCTAGTCATGCCAGTACTTGAAGGATCAGTCTCCAAGTTTTTAATGAGTGCTCACTAAGTGCTTTTTAAAAAGGTAAGCATTGAGCTGGATCATCTATCTACAAATAACTCACACCACTCAGCTTATTCCTACCAGTTTAAATTTCTTTTTATATCCCATGGTAAAATTGTTTCCAAAATAAGCTCTATCACATGGGATTTTATTTCAATGATGAAGTGTAACCTTGTAATGTGTATAGCTACGTGATGCAACACAGACCTTGTTTTCACACAGATTTTAATACTTACTTTTTCCGGGTGCAGTTACAGACAAGGAGTAGCAAATTATGCATGTCCCATCAGTTGGTGAATAGCCTTGTTGCTGAATTCCTGAACTCTCTCCCAGTAGCCAGTTGTCCAGAAAATGCTGTTCTTTGATGGAGTGGGCATTTGCTGTATTTAAATCATTCTTACTTGAGCTGAAAACATGACAGTTATTAAGAAACAGATCCTGCCAGTTGCCCTTCTTTTATTTTCATCCAGCCTCACAGAAGCTAGACAATTTGTGGCTTTAATAGAACATACAAGGCACATGTGGTAAGAAGAGTTCACTTACAAGCAGCCAAAGTGAGTGCAACCAAGCAAAAAAGTGAACAGTTGGTGAAGTGAAATGCATCCCTTGCTTCAGACGAAAATACAGTGGAATGAAAGATGCAGTAGACTGGCTTTCCCTTAAGCAGATCTAATTTCAAAATCTGGCCCTGGAGAGATGAACTTTTGCTTTAATTGAGGAGGTGGATCCCAGCTCTTTGTCACTCCATCAATCAGCACCCTTTGCTGTCACTTTAGCAATCACTGCAGAAGGCTGTAGGATTTATTCCCTGTGTGTTGAATAAAGGTTCCTACCTGGTGCTGCTGGGAGCCAGAACAGATGCCATTCTCTTCCTTCTGATGCTGGCAAGTACCTTTCAAGGCAGAGTCACAGCCTGGTCTCAGCTTTCCCCGTGGGAGGCTACAGTTTTTGCTGACATTGGAGGGAAGGAATGCCATCCAGAGGCACCTTGACGTGCTTATGAGGTGGGCTGATGCCAACCTGATGAAGTTTAACCATGCCAAGTGCAAGGTCCTGCACCTGGGTCAGAGCAATCCCAGGCACAGCTCCAGGTTGGGCAGAGAAGAGATTCAGAGCAGCCCTGTGGAGAAGGACTTGGGGGTGTTGGTTGAAGAGAAACTGAACATGAGCCGGCAGTCAGGGTGCGCTCGCAGCCCAGAAAGCCAAGCTTATCCTGGGCTGCATCAAATGCCTGTGACCAGCAGGTCGAGGGAGGCGATCCTGCCCCTCTACTCTGCCCTCGTGAGACCTCACTTGGAGTATTGTGTGCAGTTCTGGTGTCCTCAGCATAAAAAGGACATGAAACTGTTGGAACAAGTGCAGAGGAGGGCCACGAGGATGATGAGGGGACTGGAGCACCTCCTGTATGAAGATGGCTGAGAAAGTTGGGGATGTTCAGGCTGGAGAAGAGAAGGCTGCGTGGAGACCTCATAGCAGCCTTCCAGTATCTGAAGAGGGCCTATAGGGATGCTGGGGAGGGACTCTTCATGAGGGACTGTAGTGATAGGACAAGGGGTAAAGGGTTCAAACTTAAACGGGAGGAGTTTAGACTGGATATAAGGAAGAAATTCTTTACTGTAAGGGTGGTGAGGCACTGGAATGGGTTTCCCAGGGAAGCTGTGACTGCTCCATCGCTGTCAGTGTTCAAGGCCAGGTTGAACAGAGCCTTGGGTGTCATGGTTTAGTGTGAGGTGTCCCTGCCCATGGCAAGGGGGTTGGAACTAGATGATCTTGAGGTCCTTTCCAACCCTAACTATTCTATGATTCTATGATTCTGACTCAAGAGTTTGGGATTGTTCCTTACATCTTGTCCACCTCCTTCCTCAGAACCTTGCCCAGAGATCATTTTGAGCTTGCCTTCTTTTTCTGCTTGAGAAAAGGAAGGGGAGACATTGCTCAGGTTGCAGCCTGATGTTTTGAGTTTTCAAGTCTCAAGCTGACATCATTATTTCAATTAAAAGTGGCATTAAGAGTAAACACAGGCCACTATGCAGCCCTGCCTACGTGAGCAGTGGTGTGTGGCACAAGAGAGAAATGCAGGAAAACGGTGCCAAAAGGGTGAGGAAGATAGTTCCTTTCCCTACCCTCGTGCTTCGAATGTGGTGATCTTCCCTGGACATTGCAGGTGTACTTCTGTCTTTCTCTGCAATCCTCCATCCTGTGCCATCAGGGTTGAACCATTAGTTAGGACTTTAAAGAACCTTTGGTTTCCATGGCAAGTTCTTCTCATGGCTGTAAATTCCAGCTGTAATTTTTTTTTTCCTGCTGCAAATTTCAGCTGTGTGCTTTGCCTTTACTACATCTCTATCACTATATTGCCATGTTTTGCATGTCAGGTTCCAAAATTAATACCATGGTGGATAGTGGCTTTCATGGGGGGACGGGGGGTGTTGTGATAATGTTTGAGAAATTGAAAATGGCAGAAGCACTATTACAATCAGGGAGAAATTCTGAACATGGGGCTGGAGACTTCAGGCACAGCTTCCAGGGTTGGTCAGGGTGCTGTGTGTTCCTTAGCAGAGGACACTTTCTTGCTATAGTGGACCCTAGGAATTTTGAGCAGGAATGAGATTGTCTCTAGTGGCATGGATTGGCTGATGAGTGTGTGTCCAGTAGAATTAAAAAGATGCAGATGAATGCAGCACTGTAAGCTAGGAAGCATGGATGGCTGTGTACTCTGCAAATTACAGTGTTGTACGCTGTATTTTGCCCTTCCCCATTTTCCAGTGTGAGTAGCTGAGGGGGTAGCTGTCGTCCATGGTGTTTCTTCCATACTCCTCAGATCTCTGGCTTATAAATATGTGCTGCAAAATTAACTTGGGGAAGAGTGGAAGTAACGTGAAGGAAGAGAAATTCGTTTAGGGGCATGGTTTGCTTGAGAAAAAAAATACAAAAAAACCCCACGGAATGTGGCAGCTGTGCATGCTTTAGACCTGAAAACAATACAGGGACTGCAGGCCATTCCATTGCTGTGTTGTGTGTGGAGGGCAGAGTTTACACTACTTCTTAGCAGATGCTTTTAAGCATGGACCCAGCCTCGTGATGATTTACCAGGAGGACATCATCATCTTTGGACCTTTGCCTATAGATTTATTCAGAGTAAAAGGCAGAAGGACCCTTCTGGACAATCTCGAGGGTGAATAAGAGAAAGACTTACTTATAAACTGTTGCAAATTGGTACTTTGTAATGGCTGTAGTGTTGATCAGACAATATAAGAGGGCCCCCAGTGGCTACTGACTTAACAGCTGCATGTAAGTCAGCCAGTGAACGCTTGCTTGTAGCTGCTCTAGCTTTGTTTTTATTGAAAAGCAAGGAGCATAAACATGGGACATGGTCTAGAGGCTGCTTAAAGGGTTTCACTTGTTTAAAGTATGTATTGAAATGTCAGGGCCTTCCATGAAATGAACAAGTTGTGAGTTGAATTGGTTGCACAAATTGGGCCAGGCCATCCAATGCGTTGCCTCAAGTCATGCTGAGGGTGGGGGGATCTTGCCTGCCATACAAGTTATTCAAAGACAGAGGATCTCCAAATGTGAGTGTATGCTTAGCACAAGGACTGATTCTGTTTGCTTTTATAGCTGATTATCAAGTTAGTTGCTGAGGTGATGGGCTGCACCTCAATTAAAATCTACCTACCCCCGCTGAAACATTTAATATTTGTGTAAATATTGAACATTTATATGAATATAAAATGCATTTATTTAGAATTGATTCATGTTTACATTTTCCCACTATCTGAATAAAGATTACAAATTGAAAGAAATTTACTTATGCAGAAATTCTGCATGCATCAAACTCATTTGTCTACCAGCAGTGGGTAAAGCATCCTCATCCATGTTCTGAGGTCTTAACCATGTCCAAACTCATATCCTAACCATGTAAGAGCAGCATTAAGCAGCAATTCTATGCTGTACAGTGGGTACTTTGTTCTTGCCTTCCTTATGGAGTTGTTGGATCTGTAATGTGAAGGACGTGCTGACTTGTTTTACGATGTACCACGTCAGGGAATGCAGTGCATAGTTTCCTGTTAGATTTGGAAAAGTTCAGGCTTTATACTAAAGGTTCATTTCTTTTTCATCATTCAGCTAATTCATTTGCACTGTAATGTATTTTCCTATTCCTCCTCCTGATAGTTGCTGCTTTTATACCTATTTTGCAAGCCATATTTTTAGTCTAATCCATACAGCAGTTGTCTAAAATTCCATAGCATTGCTTATTTCTTGCCTATAACTCTTAATAAAAAATAGGGCTGTGCAACCCTATTATATCCTTAATAGAATATTCTAATGGTTATTAAATCAATTGACTCTGAATCTCACTTTAATAAATGAGTCAGACAGTATTTTCCAATTACTGTCAGCCGCCACCTTTCCAAAGAGCAGATTATTTTGATTGAATTTTTTAAAGCTGTTCAGCACTTTTTTTTTTTTTTTACTATTTTTTCTTAACCTGAGTAAGAGCAAAGAGCAGTAGCTCTGTTCTGCAGGGAAGGAGAGCCCCTTGGACTGTATCTGACACTCCACTGCATTTCAGATTTATCCCAAATGGAAACTGAAAATGTGACATTTCACCAGCCCTTTATTTATTAATGATATCATACTTTGCACTTCCATAGTACCCTATCATACTGTTCGCTAAACATGAAGAGCCAGATAGGGGCCAGCCTGTAAACAGAGCCTTTTGCATCCTCTTTCTTCATCTGGCACCTTAGCAAAAGCTGCCGCACCCTGGCTCTTTCTTGCCAGTGGGAGATAAAATGTTGGCTCTGCTTTTAAATTCTCTATGGAGAGCAGAGCATGCAGACAAAGCCTTGTTCCATCATCCTTCTGCAGTGCTATGTGACCCAAGCAAGCAGGCAATTATATGCCCAGACATGTTATCTTAAAGCTTCTCAAAGGCAGATGGCAATGATTCTGGGTCTTCTGTGTATGGTAGGTAGTCCTGGACTCCCCTCAAGCTCCGTTGTCCCAGTTGTATTAAAAGTCTTAAGGGATACTAATTAGGTCAGCCTATTAAAGTAGAAATTAAAAATTAACACCTCTTCTTTAAAGATGGGTAGCCTGAGAAACAGAGGCAAAACCGTTATGGCCAAGGTGATAAGAGTAAGTTAGTGTCAGAGTTTGGAATGGAACCCAGCACTCCTGGCTCTTCTGCCACTACTGTAACCTTATCTGTCTCCCTTAAATTTAAATCATACTGGAATCATGTTATTGAATTCAAGGACTGGAACCTTGCCCTTTGTTCTGAGGATGTAGCACAGAGCAGGCAATGTGCACAAAATGGATGGAAAAAAGTGTGATGGGAACAGTGACTGACAAGTGGGATTTAGGAAGAATATTATTCTACTAGTTACACAAATGTAGTCATATTTTAAATGCAGTCTTTAGAACTAGGAGACTAAAAACATTTTATTTTCAAGAGAAAGTTTAGATTCTGCACAAATTGATGCCTTTTGCCTGGGGAAGTTTCCTATCTGCCCCAGGCGAGAGGGTGAGGGGATTTTTCAAACCCTGCTTATAAGCCTTTCGGAAAAGCAGATTTGCACCACACAGTAATCAAAGTGGTTTTGATGTTTCTGACCACGAGATTACCTCGGATCTGAGTGATATTGGAAATACAATAGGGTCACATTTAATGGGGTTCAGTTCTTCTTAAACAATTACAAATACTGTGTAGCTAAAATTAGTTTTGATTCAGCATCAGGAGTGCATGCCTTTCTTTCTACTTTTTCCTCATTAGCTAATGTAATGGAAAGACAAAAAAGCCATCTCTGTCTTCTGTAGCTCCATGTAAGAGTATTTCTTTTTAGGAAGTCTTTCTCCCTTAGAATGTTTGAAGAACTCTCTGTTCAGTGTTCCCACTCTCAAGAATGATTAGCGTGGTTCATTTACACTTTGCCAACAGTAAGTCTTTGACTTGAGAACTGTATCGATTATTTTCACCTTGACGTGTGGAAGATCCTGAGATGGAGCTCCCTTTGTCCTAATCGCTTAGACTGCGTGTATCAGCACAAACAGTTTGATGAAGAAACTTCACCCTACAGGCTGTCTAGCTCATAGTTATCCTTTGTGGGGACTTGCACTGTTTTCAGAACTATCTGTTTGTTAATGAACACAGCAATGATCTAGATGTAGGAGAAATTATATGATCACTTGTGTCAGTCTGTACATTCCTCATAACTGATTTGCATGTTCAGGAAAAAAGAGGCTTTTATCTATAGTTTGTTGAGCCTTCTGCCTCTTTTCAGTATGCTGTTCTGCAGCTTTGCCCACAGCTGTGGGTTGCTGCCTGTGGGGTGAACACAGCATACAGCCACCTCACTTAGATATACAGACTGGTTCATGCCAGCCAGGTTTTTTTCCCACACATTCCTCTAGACAGTGCCCGTGCAGGCCATACTTATCTTCTCTCAGCAGCAGGAAGAGCAGAACATACTTGAAGGGCTTTGTCACTGGTGGTGGAAAACCCCAAATCCACGGCAGCTTTTGGAATCCGCTAAAATTTTTCCTGTGAAGGAAATAGCATATATTTGATAAGTGGTTGCTAATTTATCCATGAAGAGTTACAAAAGGTGTCACCTAGCAGATAAGAAGGTGCCACCTACCCAGTTTTCTCCTCTGATAGATCTGCAGCATGTGGAGCTAGGCAATAACATCGAGCACTGCTTTAATGAAGGATTGGGTAAAGGATGAGGGGAAGTCTGTGGTTTGGTATGTGAGCAGCTCTTGGCCTTGTCTGTCTGTAGCTGAGGCATCATTCTGTTGCACTAAGACTGACAGGAAGACAGGAGAGAAAAAAAATGGTAACACACCAATGTGGCCGTTTTAAAGACCCAAAATGGGGTTCTGTGTTCCTCTCACAGTCACTGCATGGCAAACATGGGTTTACCGTGAAAGCCAATGGAGGTGCTGTATATATGAACATTATGACAGCTGGGCGTTCGGTGGAAAGAGAGCTCCCCTGTTGCTGACTGTTGTCAGGATAGAAATTTCTGCAGTCAGTGTATTTTTATCTGTTTACTCCAAAGGAGACACCCGCCACCCCAACCTGATTTTGTGTAAATCTTTTGGCTTTGTTGGTTTTCATCTGCCCCTTACTTTCTCATTATAAAGAGCTCTGACACTTCGTAGAATAAGCACATGACAATAGTTTTAAGTAGTCCCACCTGGCAGAACTGCCACCACTGTCTGGGTTAGCATGCACTGTCTAAAGCCCACAAACTCCCACCCTTTGCTAAAGATGCCATGACTTATATGAAGACTAAATTTAGCTTTTGGGCTAATGAGAAGTGAAAGCTGAGGGCTACCACTGAATTTATTTCAATTCTGGTAAGATACTAGGGATCATTTTGAGCAGATGTGTGGCCCCACTCGGCCATACAAGGGCCATGTCTTGTTTTCTTTACATGGGTGGGAAGGATTGTTGCATGGAGCACAAAACATTGTCTCCCCTCTCACCGTCTTCAGCAACCGCAACACCCATCATTACGGTCACTAATCACTGCAGGCAACATAGCATTTAGGTGTTTGGGGTGGGCAGGGCACTCTCCTAAATTGTTCCTTTCCACCTGAGAAATGGCAGTGAGCTGTGCCAGTCGCCAAGCGTTTTATTCCCCCTTGATTCTTAATAATCAGATACAGTATTTACCTGCGAGATCAATGCTACTCGTGTAGCACACCGGTGACATACAGAAGGACCTTTTCTAAGCGGCGCTGTGGGAATTGAGGCCTCTGCAGCAGGGCTGGAAGCCACTTCTTACCTAGCAACTGTTTCTAAGTAGGACAGCCGTTGACTGCCCTCATGGCGGAGTGGATGAATCCTGCAGCACCCTCAGGAAGGGAACCTGGTGCCAGGCACCAGCCGGCCTTTAGAGGACAATGGGAGGAAGCAGAGGAACAAGCGGCGGGAAGCGGGAAGGGTTTTAAAGCTGCAGGACATTGACGGGAAAGCTGCGTCAGGAGACACACAGGGACTTTTCTGAGCTGTTAAGAGGAAAAATGCAAATAAAGGGGGAAAAAAATCTGGTATTGTCAGAAAGGGAACTGGGAAATCCTGCAGCTTGCAAAGTGTTTTGCGTATGCCCCTGGGACTGCAAACGTGGTTACAAGAAACCCCATGTCAGCCAGAGTGCCAAAAATGTGTGCGTTTGCAGTTCTTACCCATGGTAGTTGAATGATGTGTGATCAGTGTTAAATTCTTCACGTGCTGTTTTGCAAATGTACTCGGTTGTGATCGGGTGGCTTTACTAAGGGTTGGTGTTTCAGGTCCTACTTATCATTTCCTGCTGAAGCCTGATGCTCTACATTCCTGTTTGGTGCTAACTGTATGTGGAAAATATGTTTTTAATGTCCAGTTAAGCTTTGTACATTTTGAAACCTTCCAGGTGAGAAAACACTTTAGCAGCCATAGGTGCTGAGGGACATCCAGTTTTCTGAGCTTAGGAAATCAAGAAGTCTCTTATATTCATAGATTGTATTGGACTTGCTCTTTGGGCTGTGGTGAATTTCACTTTTTCTTCGATTTCTCCATAGATGAAGGACTGAACCATGAATGCAAACTCTGCAATCAGACGTTCGACTCTCCTGCCAAGCTTCAGTGCCACCTGATCGAGCACAGCTTTGAAGGCATGGGGGGCACCTTCAAATGCCCAGTGTGCTTTACAGGTAGGAGGCCATCACTGCTTGTCCCTGTCATGCCCTTAGCTTGCACTTGCAGAACTCCATTTATCGCTATGTCATGTGCTAGCTTTAGGTCAGTTTTAGGAGGGAACATTACATTTGTGCTCATTAGTAATATTGATTACAAATCATTTAGGAAGCTGAGCTCCTTAGAAGGTCAGGTATCCATCTGTAAGAGCTGCATTTCTAGCTCTTTATAGAAGAAGTTTGCGGGTCTTATAATTACAGAAGTGATAGTCTGTTACCTTCCATGGTATCATGTTCATTACCTTCATGTTCCAAACTTGCCAAGGTTAAAACTGCCCATAAATTTGTGCTTTAAAGCTACAGATGCTTCATCTAAAACGATGTAACTCAGGGCAGAACTTGACCCCGCAGGCTAGGGCTGCTGGGCATAGCCTGTGCACTGCAGCGTTCTCCTCTGATCATGTAAGAAAGCCTGCTTGCATGTGTTTGTTGGCTTGTGGTGGGAAGAAACACCCTTGTAATGTGCTTTAGAAAGCAAACCATGCTGTCTTGCCACAAGTCAAGTTCTGCTCTCCCCTGACACAAGTCCAAGTGTGGAATAATCCTCCCCAAGTCAGTGGTGTTATTCAGTAGTAAAACCCAAGTGAGAAAATAACCTGACCCAGTGGGGCTAAGCACTGCAGTGTTTGGGCCATAATGAAGAACAGAAAAATGCTGTTGTTGGAAATGAAAACACATTAAAAGGATGCCTACAGAGTTGTTGTGAGGTTTTTTTAGGGCTTCTTAATCAAACATTTCATAAAATGATAACCTAAAACATAAGTGTTAATATGTAGCTTACATGCCCAATTTTGCTTTACAAGTTGAAAATCAAAGATAATCACAAACATGACAAAACACACTTTGGGTATTCTCGCATCAATGGCATGCTAATTCTGGAAGCCGTTCAAGGTTTCTGTTCTCCATTAATGGGAGTGAAGGATTTTCATTGATAGGCAAACAGATCCTTTAATACCTTCATTTTACTTCTCTTTGGCAGCTCCCCTCCCAATAAAACCTAAGTGCATGCTACAGAGGAAAATTAAAGTTGAATTTTTCATCTCTCAGATACAGTGACTGGTGATGATTATTACCTCCCTGTGTTCAGGTTTCACACATTTTTGTGGGTTATAAAATTAAAGAAATACATAGTTCATCTTCACTGCACAGCTTGTCATGGTAATGTCAGAGCATGGGTAGTAATGCAGTAAACAGTTCGCCTGTTAGGTGTCTGTGTTCAACAGTTTTTTCAGTCAGGCATTTTTTTGTTGTTTGTTCTTTTGGTTTTATTACTGGTTCTACTATTTTTTCCCCTTTTCCTCTGGTCTTTGTGTACACATTATGAGGTGATTTTTTTTTTTTAGCATAATGCCATGGGTCTTCACTTTCCAAGTTTGGGGGACTTGTAAATGCCATATAAAAACTGGCATATGTGAGGAATACCCATTGACAGTTCTCCTTGTGAGCAAGATCCCTGATAAAACTGATCTGTAATTTCTAAGCCAGCAGCCTTGTGAAACATTTTAAAGAGGATGGAGATAAGTCGATTCCAGTCTGTGTAAAACACTTCAGTCTTTTTGCTGATGGGGTAAATAGACATCAGGCATTAATCATAAATGATGGCGTTTTATTAGCAATATGCTATTAAATTATTTCAGCATGTCTTGCTAGAATAATAACAAGAAGTAAAAATCACCAATATAAGTTTTATATGGAAAATGGAATCTGATCTTTTTTTTTCAGGGTAATGAGAAATGTGATTAAAATGTATGACTCAGAAGAACAATATTCTGATGTTTTTTGTTGCCTTGCAATTAGAATAATTTTAATGATTAGGAATGGAGTCAAAGTCAAATGCCAGCATCTTTAATAAATCCTTTCCCTGCCTATACAGATTAATATTGTAGATGCAAACTTTTTTAGGTCACAGTGCACCAGGCATCCATCAGAAGTCAGTGCTGCCAACCCAAACACTGCCTCTGGCATATACAATTTAATTATTAATAGTATGTCTCCTAGGTAAACTGTTACACAGTCTTAGGGCCTTGTTTTGTAGTCATTAAAATTGAACATGTTTATATTATTGAAACCCTTGCATTCAGTGTGTAGGCAGAGTTGATCTTAAAGTATCCAAAGAGAATTTACCTGCAGTTCTGTTTCACATTTATAGACATTGCCCCAGTATAGCTGTGGGATATAATTTTTAGCATTACCACATTTAAATACAGAGCTGTTTGTTAGCTTTAACTTTAGGCACACAGAATAAACAGGACTTTGGCATCTATGATTTTAAACCTGTTGGTTGCTAGGAAATAAGTTTTCGTGTATTCAATCAAAGTGCATTAAGCATGAATCATAGAATAGTTAGGGTTGGAAAGGACCTTAGGATCATCTAGTTCCAACCCCACTGCCATGGGGAAATAATTCTGAAGAGAAAACGGCACTTTTAAATTCTTTAGATTTGAAATCTTCATTGGTTGTCCTGTTAGAATCTTTTTTTTTTTTTTTAACCAGACATCTGTTTCAGTTCATTCATTTTAGAAGAAGGATCACACTTTGTAGATAGTGTTCATTGATACCAGTTATAGTAACAGTGTAATGTGAAATCAGAGTGCACCAGCCTAACTTTACTCCTTGGATTGCTGAGTGTTAATAGGAAATTGTTTATAAAAAGCCCTTCACTTGCAATACAAAATAGTGAAATGAGTGTTGTTTGTCTAATATTCCAGTGTTTGTCCAAGCAAACAAGTTGCAGCAGCATATCTTCTCAGCCCATGGACAAGAGGACAAGATCTATGACTGCACACAGTGCCCACAGAAGTTCTTCTTCCAAACGGAGCTGCAGGTACCACAGTTGTTACCTGGGAGTTATAATAATGTTACCTGGAGATTATAATAGCATCATGTATTTGCTAGCTGAGTCCAAAGCTTTACTTGCCATGAACTTTTCTCATGCTTGTTCATCATCCTGATGCAAATGAGGGAAGGAAAAGAGAAATTACTGGTGTTTCAACCCATGCCGCTTCAAAAAGGTGCTGGTAGAAAGCTACCTCCTACAGACCTGAATTTTGAGACCCACCTTTGGATTCGTGCCCTGTGGGTTGTTGCAGCTCAAAATATTCTTGAGGAGAGAGAAGTGGGCATCTAGTCAAACACTGTCATGCAGTGGTCAGGGACACCTTCCACTAAACCAGGTTGCTCAAAGCCCCATCCAGCCTTAAACACTGAAAGAGGTAGGGCATCCACAACTTCTCTGGGCAATCTGTTCCAGTGCCTCACCACCCTCGTAGTGAAGAATGCTGGCCATTTCCCATAAATACTAACTTGATGGGGGTAAAAAAATAATAGGGTCAAATGAATGGTACACTGTCCTCTTGGGTGCTGTCACACTTGTAGTGGTACTGTTTACTAATGGCAAACAGAAGGACAGAGAGGAAAAAAATAAACATTGAACAAGATCTGAAAACAATTGAATGAAGGAATTATTTACTACATACTAACATTCTGCACTTCTTGTCTTGCAATGAGAAGTGATGGTGTGTTATTCCTGATGTGGTGTTATACTTTGGAAAAGCAGCAGCAGATTTTTTCTGAACTATTTTAGTCTATATTAAAATATTAAGATAGGTTGACAGAGATAAAATAATCAGGGTCTCTGATGGTCTATAGGGATAGAACAAGGAGAGGTGTTTGTACACTAAGGCCTTTTATACACTGCCTGCCATGTGGTTTTTATTGAGCATGAAGAGATTTTTCAGCACCTAAGGTTTTTTCAGAAGTTTTTTATAACGTGGTTCCCCATCTTTATGTCCTTTAACTGAGGTGTCCACAACAGAGGCAGAAAGCTAATGAGGCATGTGCACATGTATGCCCATTTAGTATTTCACTTACGGGAAGTTTTACATGCTGTAAACCTGATATTAATGTTTGGCATGATGATATGAAATATTTCTTTGGAGAAGGACAAAATCAACATTTAAACCATGCATGAATTCATTGTGTGAGAGATTGTTATTTATATCACAGACCACTGCCTTTGCTCTTTCCCAGTTTCTTTCTGCATGAAAACAATATGGAATAAAATCTTTGTGATATCTTTCCATATCTCTTTGTTGGTGGACCCGTAGGTCATGGGAACTCCTGTAGTACCTGCAGTACCATACCTGTAATACTCCAAGGTTCCTGTGCAGTATTTCTCTCCTATTTTTAATAGATACAAATCTGTTCCGTTTACTGCCTGAACCGGGCATTGCATGCAAGCTCTGACCCAATGTGTAAGCGTAAGACAAGGAAAAGAATACGAAAAACTGGATGTTTAGGGAAAAAGACACTCATACATAGTGATGGATAGAAAGAGGCAAGACTGAGTTTTGAAGTCAGCAAATGGTCTGGATTGCATATAAACTTGTTGGACTTGTGGGGAAAATAAAGGAGAAACTGAGTGGAATAAGGAAAGGTCACAAACTAATGTTGTTGTACGTGTTCCTTTCACAGCATGGTTTTTGTGGAATCATTTCTTTGCTTTTTTTTTCCCAAAATACTTGGTGGTTTTTTTTGCAGTGTTTCCAATAAGGTGAAACTGCTGTTTCCGGAAAAAATAGTTAAATCTTTTTGGCTTACTAGTTTCCACAAATTCTGTTGTTCATCACTGAGGAATCAAAATGAGGAAGTAAGAATAAGCAGGGACATCAGCAGTTTCTGCAAGGAGAAAGGAGAGATATTAAAAGAGAAAGACCAAAAGAAAGGAAAAAAAGAAAATAGAAAGAAAAACCAAGCAAAACAAAAAACTCAGGAAGAGAAAAGGTGCAGGTATGCAAAAGACAGCAAAAGACAATTATGAAAAGAAAGAAACAGGAGCATGGGGATAGAAATTATTTTAAACAGCAGAATTCAGACTGGATTTTAAAAAGGGAGAATAGGTAACTGAGTTCTGAAGATGCAAAATGCGCAGAAGTCCAGGTGTCACTGTGCTACAATCACCTCCTTACTAGTCTGTCCCCCCTAAAATACACTTCCATTTCAAAATATGTGAAATTCCAAGCAGCTGCCTTCAGCTTCTTTATTTTAATAACACCACATCTTTTTCCACTCAGAATTCATCCCTGTCTGCCCAAGACTGAGGGCATGATTTTGCTTTCTCCATCTAAGTCTAATTCATTAAAACTTAAGCATAACTGAGATACCTGGTTTTATAGGGATGGGCTCAAAAAAGGATGTTGCTACAGAGAGACAAATTACACTCCATGGTGGCTAGGTGACGATCAGTGTGTTGTTCCATGCTGCAGAAGGCTCTTTATAGAGCACATCTCCATGCCCTTAGAGACAGCCTCTCCCTGGCTTATCTTCACATGCGAAAAAGGAGAAGGTATTCATTTTCTTAATTCATTATGGTTATTAATTTAATTAACTTGAGTAGCCCCACCCCAGTTGAGAATGCATTATGTTTAAAAAAATGCAGCAGCATCATGCCATTTGTATTTATTTTTTGGGATCACTGGCTTTCTGCTTTAACCTCCAGTTAGCATCTACCAAGCCTGGTGAAAGGGCAGCAAAGCGCTTAGGCAGAGCAGTAGGTACTGACCTTTGGAGCTGCTTTTGCTGAAAATGCAGTGATCTCAGACCCATTCTCATTTAAAGCCTGTTCTAGAAGGCATCACTTTGTTCAGGCTATCTACCCGCTGAAGCAGCGGAGTCTTTGGCAAGGAGCCTCCAGGTTGTGTTTCTCTATCCTTTCACATTACTGTGGTCTGTATTGGGGCTTGCAGCATAATAGTGTATTTATTCTCTCTGTCAGGAATGGTTCCGTGCTTTTAATTTAAACATGCATCCAAAGTGCATTTCCCATGCATGAGGGATGCTTATCATAGAATCATAGAATAGTTAGGGTTGGAAAGGACCTTAAGATCACCTAGTTCCAACCCCCCTGCCGTGGGCAGGGACACCTCACACTAAACCATGCCGCCCAAGGCTCTGTCCAACCCGGCCTTGAACACCGCCAGGGATGGAGCATTCACAACTTCCCTGGGAAACCCATTCCAGTGCCTCACCACCCTCACAGTAAAGAATTTCTTCCTCATATCCAATCTAAACTTCCCCTGTTGAAGTTTGAACCCATTACCCCTTGTCCTGTCACTACAGTCCCTCATGAAGAGTCCCTCCCCAGCATCCCTATAGGCCCTCTTCAGATACTGGAAGGCTGCTAGGAGGTCTCCACGCAGCCTTCTCTACTCCAGGCTGAACAGCCCCAACTTTCTCAGCCATCTTCATACGGGAGGTGCTCCAGTCCCCTGATCATCCTCGTGGCCCTCCTCTGCACTTGTTCCAACAGTTCCATGTCCCTTTTATGTTGAGGACACCAGAGCTGCACACAATACTCCAAGTGAGGTCTCACGAGGGCAGAGTAGAGGGGCAGGATCGCCTCCCTTGACCTGCTGGTCACACTCCTTTTGATGCAGCCCAGGATACGGTTGGCTTTCCGGGCTGCGAGTGCACACTGAAGCCGGCTCATGTTCATTTTCTCATCGACCAACACCCCCAAGTCCTTCTCCACAGGGCTGCTCTGAGTTTCTTCTCTGCCCAACCTGTAGCTGTGCCTGGGATTGCTCCCACCCAGGTGCAGGACCTTGCAGTTGGCATGGTTAAACTTCATCAGGTTGGCATCAGCCCATCTCACAGGCGTGTCAAGGTCCCTCTGGATGGCATTCCTTCCCTCCAGTGTATCAACCGAACCACGCATCTTGGTGTCATCGGCAAACTTGCTGAGGGCGCACTCAATCCCACTGTCCATGTCACTGACAAAGATGTTGAACAAGACCGGTCCCAACACTGATCCCTGACGGACACCACTCGTTACTGGTCTCCAGCGGGACATTGAGCCATTGAGCACAACTCCTGGCGTGCGGCCATCCAGCCAGTTCTTTATCCATTGAGTGGTCCACCTATCAAATTGATTTTGCTCCAATGCAGAGGCAGGGATGTCATGTGAGGCAGTGTCAAACGCTTTGCACAAGTCCAGGTAGATGACATCAACTGCTCTACCCCGGCCCATCATTTCCGTAGCCCCATCATAGAAAGCCACCAGATTGGCCAGGCAGGATTTCCCCTTAGTGAAGCCATGCTGGCTGTCACCAACCACCTTGTTGTTTTTCATGTGCCTCAGCATGCCTTCCAGGAGAATCTGCTCCAAGATTTTGCCAGGCACAGAGGTGAGGCTGACTGCTCTGTAATTCCCTGGCTCATCCATTTTCCCCTTCTTGAAAATGAGGCTTATATTTCCCTTTTTCCAGTCATTCTCACTGTCCCTGCGTCTGCCTTCCAAGACTTGGGTGGTGTGGTCAGAGCATTTGCTGGTGAAAACTGAGGCAAAGAAGTCATTAAGAACTTCAGCCTTCTCCAAATCCAGGATAGCCAGTTCTCCTGAGAGCTTCTGGAGAGGGCCCACGTTGTCCCTAGTCTGTCTTTTATTTGCAATGTACCTACAGAATCCCTTCCTGTTATCCTTAACATCCCTAGCCAAGTTTTATTCTAAGTGGGCCTTAGCTTTCCTAACCTGGTCCCTAGCTTCCCGGACAACATCCCTGTATTCTTCCCAGGCCGCCTGTCCTTGCTTCCACCTTTTATAAGCCTCTTCTTTCCTTTGAATTTTCCTCAGCAGCTCCTTATCCATCCAAGGAGGTCTCCTGGCCCTCCTGCAGCACTACCTTCTAGTTGGGATGCAGCACTCCTGAGCTTGCAGGAGGTGATCCTTGAATATCAACCAACAGCCTTGGGCCCCCCTGCCCTCTAGGGCTATATCCCATGGAACCTTACTAAGCAGGTTCCTGAAGAGGCCAGAGTCTGCTCTCTTGAAGTCCAGGGCAGTGAGCTTGCTGCACGCTCTTCTCACTGTCCTGAGGATCTCGAAGTCAACCATCTCATGATTGCTGCAATCAAGGCTGCCCTACAGCATCACATTTCCAACCAGCCTCCCCTCTCATCGGCTCTCTCTGGGTGCCTACACTGGCCACCGCCGGGGCAGCCAGAGCTGAGCTCCCAGACCAGACCCTGGTCATATGGTGAGCGCTCACCATCCCGCTCGCCTGCCCGCGCAAACTGCCTCGAACCCGCCCTGTTCTCCTCACTCCCTGGGCAGGTTTTTACCCAGTCAGGGTGGTGCCGCTCCTCCTGGCGCCGCCCACTCTGAGTCAGCTGCTCGCGTCCGCTGAGCTGCCAGCTCCTGAGCAAGGCCTGTTGAGGACTTGAAGCTCCCTGGGTGCCTGTTGCAGCTCCGAGTTGAAGCTCCTGGACGCCGAGCCTCCCCCCATCTCAGATTAGAAGCCATGGACAGCACACTATGGCTGTAGGACAAGTAAGAACATGAATGAGGTAGAGCAGAGCAGAGCACAATAGGATTGAAACCCTATCCACACACATAGTACAGCTCATAATTAAAGAGGATGAATTCAAGGATACAGAAAATAAATGCATTATAGTGATGCTTAACTTGGTGTTTGCCCCAATTTTCTTCTTCGCTTAGCATTTTCTGACTCCTGTTCCAGGAAGGGTAGGCTACAAGAACATAAGAATCCCCACATATCATGTCCGTCTCACCTTGGGCAAGTTATTATTCCCTCATTACCAGTTTTCTCAATGCAAAAAACAAGTCTCTTTAGTGGTTTCCACGATTTCACTCCGCACTCCTGTTAGGAATGCAACGCAATCACATAGGCCTGTATACTGGTGAGAACAGAGAGTAAATGACAAGTCCTGAAAATCAAACCTGCAATGTATTAATAATGAGATTTTACAGGAGTTTGTTCTTTAAGATCAACTCCATAGCTCACCCATCTCCTACCTTTGACACATCATTTGAATGGCTTTTTGCTCCATAGCTGTTGAATGAGCTGTAAGTTTTTGGAGTTACTACCTCCATAGGAAGGAAGCAAATGGAAACCTTCTGTAACAGAAGTGTATGTTTGAAGAGTGTTCTTCCAGACTGTGAATTTTCATACTTCCATGTTCAAACGGCATGTGGTGTATTTACATTTCTGAAATGGAGTTTGAAAAATCTGTCCCTAAAAATGTTCATTCTTTAGAATGGAAAGATTTTAATATAACATGCTTAATATAATAAAGGCTTTTCAGAAATAAGCTTATAACAATCTTTAAATCAGAAGTATATCCCATCTAGCTAGCAGATAAGGAAGCTGCAACGTAGGTGTATTTATAGGGTGCCTAGATAGCGCCCAAAAGATGAAACTCTTCCAACTGAACACCTGGAGTATGACCATACAGTTCTCTGTACAGGGTGGATATGACTAAGTCTTCTCCATCCATCATCCATAATACTTAACTTACCAGTCCTAGTCTTACTTCTGTAGTCCACAAAATATATCATGGTGTTTGGGGGGAGGAGTAGACACTTCTGTGGGGTGTTGCCCAGAGTGAATGGATGCAGTTTAGATTTTTTTTTCAGATGATGTGGGGTCAGAGAGGTACCAATGTCCAGTAGAACTGCTGAATAATTGTAGAGGTTTTATCAGTGTTTTAGCAGTGAGGATAGTTCTGAAGATGATATTAGCCAAGATTACATGACCTCTCAGGGCGATTATGCCCAGTACAAAAATTATATCTTTAGTGAGTTAGAGCATTTAGTTCACATTTTGTGATAATAATTAGTTGCCCCTGTGGTAGTTTAGTGTCCCTACTTTACAGATATTGAAACTAGGGCAAGAAATAATTGGATCAGCAGTTGTTTCCCATCCTGTTCAAAAGGGACCTGGCCTCAGTGATTCACGCCCTTGCTGCTTCCCGTCTGGACTCCATCAGCGCAGAATACCTGGGCATGAAGCCATCATCCTGTAGGATGTTCCAGCTAATGCAGAGAGCTGCAGCAGTGTTCCTCAGTAGCAAAGGAGACCAAGAGCATATTCAGCCCACTCTCTTGCTGTCTACACTCCTTTCCTCCATGTTTGTCCAAATGTCCTCTAAGACTCAATCCCCAATATCCTCAGCATATCTCACAGATCACCTGAGAAGTTCTTCCCATTTATTAACAACACATAGTTGGCAGCCCTTCTTTCTGAGTGCTTTTATCAAAATTGCTGAAGCTTGTTTGCACATGAGCTAGAACTTTCCCACAGGCCTGGGAGCATGGAAGAGACCTCCACAGCAGCTGAGTATTACCATGGATGTCCTCAACTTAAGCTTTTAAGAATAGGGTTCACCTAGAGATGATGCTATAGGCCCCCTTTTCTCATATAAACATGTGCCTGCATGTAGATTTCTAAACCTTCCCCCAAACCCCAACCCACAACAACAGAGCTCTTTCAAAGCAAAATACACAGTTGCTTCCCCAGGGAAAGGATGAAAGAAAGAATGAAGCAGTCATAGCAGATGTTATTCATGTCACTTGAAACAGCAGGAGAACATTCTCAGCTCCCAGTGCAAGCAGATGAAGCAGAGTGGGGTAGAGGCAGCATAGAAGAATCTCCAGAAGTTTTATGTAGCTTTATGTGTATTCCTCTCCAGATGCTCCGTTTTAAGATTTTCATGTTCCAAGGTTAACCTTGTTGAAGCAAATATTCCAGTTTCTTCTTCATTTCTTTAAGGGTTAAATTTTCCAAAGTTCTCTGCATTGTAAAATGCTCTCAAAGATCTCGACATTTTTAAGTGGCCTTAAAATACCCTTGACCTGAGCCAGAGCAGAACTAAGCAAGCTCTAGGCTATTTCAAGAAGTAAAAGACTTGACTGAGACCTTTGGTGGAGACAGTACCAGAGCTGGGATTCAAACACTATATTCTCTCATTTGGAGGTCAGCTAGAGAAAACTGCTAATTAACCTGGGCTGGGATTGTCTCCTTGTGGCAGAGGCCTTCTGGGGCCAGCTGGGAACGAGATTGGTGTGGGAATAGCATCATCTGTAGCAGCAGTGGCACTGCTGCCTCCATATAGGATTGTTTTGCCAAGGCCCCCACAGTAGCTGAGTCGGTGTATCATGGAGGTCCCAATGGTGAGCCTTCCATGACAGCAGGGGAGGCAATGAATAATTTATACTCTTTACACAAAAACAGGGACAAAACTTTCAAACCTGCGGGTGAAGTTAGATTTTCAAGGATGTTTTCTTCACAAAGAAAAGGCCTCAAAACATTTTTAAGTGAAATTGGAGATTAGTTCTGGCATTTCTAGGTCCCCAAACTCTTAGGGTGAGGAGTGGAACATAGATGCTGGCTTTCTAGGCCCCAAAGGCCGGGAGCCAGCAGGGAATAACTTTGTCAGCTCTTCTTAAAAAGAAGCCTACCTGAAATCCAATTAACAATCAAAGCTTTAGGCCAACATTTTCAAACTCAGTGGCCTATTTCTGAGAGGGTGCTGAGCACCTCCAGATGCAGTTAAGGCCAGTGCAAGATGTTGGTGCTGAGTACATCAGGAGATCAGGCCGTGAAGCGCCATAACCTTG
Organism: Myiopsitta monachus; assembly: GCA_017639245.1. NCBI lineage: Eukaryota > Metazoa > Chordata > Aves > Psittaciformes > Psittacidae > Myiopsitta > Myiopsitta monachus. The sequence continues at coordinate 57,341,288 of CM029918.1, read as the reverse complement.
ATAAAAGCGTAGCTGCTGAGCAGCCATAGCCTCTTTTAACGTTCAGCAAAATACTTTTGATGCCTAAATACAAGTGCCATGTTCAATAATGTTGGCCTTAGTGTTTAGCAGGCAGTCAGGCTGCTTTTGTCAGAGCAAATGCCTAGGAGTAAGGAGACTCCTGGCTTCAGTTGCCAGGTCAGGTGTTAACTTGCTCCACTTAACCATGTGTGCTCTCCATCTTGAGGGCGAGGATGATGGTGATAATGCCTGTGTGAGAGATACTAGGATTCTAATCAATGCTTATGTTTTGAGGAAACTAGATAAAGCTGCATTGTAAGTATTATTAGGGACTTTTATTAAGGACTTAGTATTATGAAGTATTATCACAGACTGTAGTGATAGTAGAAGGGGTAACAGGTTAAAACCTAAACAGGGGAAGTTTAGATTGGATATAAGGAAGAAATTCTTTACTGTAAGGGTGGTGAGGTACTGGAATGGGTTGCCCAGGGAAGTTGTGAACGCTTCATCGCTGGCGGTGTTCAAGGCTGGGTTGGACAGAGCCTTGGGTGACATGGTTTAGTGTGAAGTGTCCCTGCCCATGGCAGGGGAGTTGGAACTATATAATCTTAAGGTCCTTTCCAACCCTGACTATTCTATGATTCTATGATTAGTTTGAATGTTTTTCTTCCTGAACCCCTGTGCTTTGTGTTTCAGACAGGTGTATGGATATTAGTGTGCACCAGTATGTTCACTGAGTATTTTTCCATGTCTCCCAAGACTTAAAAAAAAATCAGACTTGTGTTCTTAAGACTTGAGACTTCTTTCCCTAGAAGGAAGAATTACCTTGTTTGCAAATTTTCTCATAGAAGCAATCATAAGAATCGTGGTGGAAGCACTCATGCATTAGCTCTTTCAGGACATACCTTCAAAGTGTTTCCCCGCAAGTCTTTTGTTTCAATGTCAAACAAAGTTTAAATACCAAAAAAAAAATACTTTGAATTCCCTTCCAGTGCCCCTTCCCTCGTGGGGCTTGAGGGACGTTATGGCCATATTAGGTTTTCATGCAGTAATTCTTTTCTAAATAAGAAATTTTCAGGTTTCGGGCTTTTGAGTTCACCTGCCTTTGATTGGCCTATTCAAATGTAAACACTCCCTGTGGGTACGTCTTTAGTTCATGAATATTTATAGAACACTGCAAAGCCCACTGAACCCAAAGTGCCAGAGTTTTTCAGCGACCATTTTGATTTCACTAAGTAGTGCTTGGCAAAGGTGGGCTTAGTATTAATGGTTCGTACTTGTGTCCACATACTCCATGTACTTGTAATTCTACATGCAACCGTCAACCTAGGAAACCTTCCACACTTTTCCCTGTAAAGAAGCAGGAAATAATGCGTTCACAACATCCCATATTCATTCCCTGAGAGAAGGATCCTTAAATTTCTGGAGCAATTGAATCACAATTATGGGTTTGTTTTCGCAGATGCTTGAGTGATATTGCTATGAAATTACAGAATGAATTGACAAAGACACTGTAGCACTTAAGTGATTAGTATTGCCTTTAAATGCACCATTTTAATCTTGAAAAGAAATTTAGACTTAAGGAACAGTAAAATGGCAAAAGATTGGAAGCTATAGGTCCTGTCCAAAATAAGTACTGAGCTACGCCCACAAGTACCATACAAAAATCAGCAGAAATGTCTTTTCTTTCTCTTTCAAGGGAGATAGAGTCATACCCAAATGTGTAAGTGTTTGAATATATGTCCTTATTTTGCCTGCTCCTTCCTGTTTATGCCTGTGTATGCTTGGATTATTTTTGTAAAGTATGGGTAACTATTTTCACAAAAATCATCAGCAGCAAAAAGATCAACCCATCCTTTGGATCTGTTCTGCTTATTGCCTTATACGGTCAACGCTGAACAGATTCTGCAGAATCAGGTAATATAGTACAGTTCATAATCCTTGTGACTGCAAAGACTGTGTCATGCAGTATGTTAAATGAAGTTTGTTATCTCTAATCTGAAAACTGGCAAGAAACCATAGCAATCAGAAGATAAGCTCCACTGTTCCTTTGTCTTTTTAAGTGTTGACTCTGAAAAACATTATGTGTCAACATTGACATGATTGTTTTAGCAAATGGGACAGTGAAGCGTGGGAGATTTCAGCCTAAAGAAGCAAACCAAAAGTTGCTGCAGAAAGGAAAATGCACAGAAAGGCAGAAAGAAAAGGAAACAAAAGGCAGAGGAGTAGAAGTAGGAAGGAGAAAATGGGGCAAAGAAAGAAACAAGCTAGAAATAACAGTGTTGGGAAGGCAAACATTTTTCTGCTGAGTGATGCTGTTAATAATGATAAGGCATTTGGAAAAATAAATCATGGTAATAATAAGGGGAAGTTCAGTTATTACATGAAGGCCAATTTCTACCCTCAGTCCTTGTAGAAACCTCTGTGAACATCAGGGAGTCCAGTTCTAGATTGAGGGCAGGGGAAGCAGTGAATGCGTTCCCTGACCCACAGATAATCATTAGAAATGGAATTCTGCCCTTTGCAGAAAATGAGGTTTTATCATCTGTGCCCTGAATGTTTCAGCCTACACCTTGCCATTAGTCAGGTCAGTTGGCTCATATACCTCGAGTAAGCAGAAGAAATAAGCACTCCGCGTTTGAATAGTTTACCTGGTAGATCAGTTCAGTTCTCTTAATTGTCCATCCATTAATTTCTTGCTAATATGGTTGATATTGATGACTGATTTTCTGCGCTAAACAGGAAGGCCCACTTCTTTATTCTAGGATGCATTCCTTCCTGCAACTGCCCTGCTGTTAACTACCAGTAACTGCTGTTATATTATCTTTCATCTGGCCCAGAGCTGACAACAGATGGCCATCTCCGGGACTGCCATCAGTGTGACTTTATGAAGCATCCAGCTATGGTGTACTGAGGAGCTTCATGGCCAGTTCTGCAAATCTGCCTCCCTTCCCCCGACCCTGCTGCTGGCCCCCCTCACTCCATCCCTATGAATAAGCTCCTCATTCCTGGCTCCACTCTCCACTGATCCTGCACTTTCCCAATGAGTGATGGCACAACATTATCTCTGAAAGTTTGCTGCTCAAGGTCTGCCCCTTTTCCCTCCACAGCGCTGGCAGACGGTTGCCATGGCCCTTGTATACCCTAGCATCCTCACCATGGTTTTATGTACCAAAGCATAGGTAGAGAGGCTCAGTAGCAGCAAACCTGCCACCTTTTAAGATCTGTAGTATGAATCCTGGCTTCTTCCATCACAGAGCTTAGCTCAGTAGCCCTGCATCTCCTCAAGCTCCAGGGCTTTGTAAAGAGGGGGAGTGTTTACTCTTTGTTTTTTTTAATGTTCTACAAGATATGTTGCCAAGCCAAGATTGAGTATATTAAGTGTGAAGGAAGCTAAAATATCGATTAGGGACCCAAAGTGGAGAAAAGTATAAAATTCACAAGCATCCTGATGACTCCATTGACCCATTTGGAAAATTTGTTTCAGCTGGGTGGCTGCTGTGCATGTTGGAGAAAGACATATTATTTGCTTCTGACAGAGTTTTCTAAAGCAAGGTACCTCCAGAGCTGAACCCATATTTTAAGAGAAATTCACATTTGTATCCCAATAAATTGTGATATTTGCGGCAAGTCTACAGCTAGTAGCAGTCTCTGCCCTGAAGCTATAAAGGAGTAAGGCTCCATTGTTGGAGAGAGAGCAGCCTTCCGTGTGAAAGGCTGAGGTGTGGTAGGCAAGATGAATAGTGCTTAAAAGCAGTGCTTGAGGTGCTGTCATTTAGAACAGGAACACTGAGGATTTAAACGAAAGTGAATCTTTTAAAATTGGTCAAATTTTCAGCTGCTTAAAATAACAAGTTTTCTCTATTGATAGGTTCATTGAGTAGGAGGAAAGCTGGGAGGGGATGAATTCCCCTAGGGAGGAGGTACAGATAGTTTGTGAAAACAAGGTGTGGTCAGTGATTCATAAAGAGACACATCCAGGAAACTCCAGTAAACAGCAATCTTGGCTCGAAAGTGGTGACTTTCCTTATTTTTCTTTTTTTTTCTTTTCTCTTTCTCCTTTTTTTTTTCAAGGGGGGGAAAAAAAGCATCATTACATTGCTCCATTCCTAACATTAGTCAAAAAAGACTCTGATGCAGATGGCTACACAACTGGAGCTGTTCATTACAAAACCCCAGCCAGGAGAAGCAGCTTTTAGGTTTGGCTTTTCTACCTGTTATTGGGGTCAGGTTCACTGTGCCTTGATCAAATTGAGGCTGAAATATAATTTTGGATGGAAAAAGAGAAGATTTTTTGCAAGCCCTTGTGATTTATTTTTTTTTTAAGTGGAGGTTTCTTTGTGTTCAGAGCTGAAATTGCATGTCCTCCACCCTGTTAACAAGGGAAGAGCGAAAGAGATGGTTCAGTTCTCGTGAACCAATACTGCTGAGTTACACACATTTCTACATGCAGCTTTAGTTGTTTATCTGTATTGTTATAGTCTCATTTTGCAGCAGAATCGCTAGACACAGGCACTGATCATGGGTGTGTAAATCTGCTTGGGGATTCTCCGTGTCAGTGAATACCCTGCTTCTCCCCATACTTAGATGTAGATGTGTGTAGATGTGTGCTATGTAACATAAAGAACCTGTGATATTGTTAAATATTAGCAGTGCATTTTGCTTTGCTTTGCATTTGTAAAGGTGAAAGGTGATTGTGCAGGAAAATGGAACAGTATATTTGCTGTGAGACAGGCACTAAGAACTCACTCCCATGCTCAGTTATAATTCATGACTGTACTGGTGGGAAGCCCTTATCCCTCCGTGGAGTTAATGCATCTCTACTGTAGCCTGCTGAGAGCACCCTGTGTCCCCTCCCACCATCTGTGCATTCACTTGCGTGCTTTCTCTCCCTCTCTTTACTGTGAGATCTCTTGGTGTTAAAACTGTCAGACTACTACTGCCTGGTAAAGGTGGCTTTATGATGTGTATTAATGTCGAATTGTCATTTAAAGGGTGAGAAGGTAGGAAAGGGATATGTTACCATGTGTTTTATGCTCTTGTTAGGAAATGCTGACGAGCAAATAGAAAGGTAGGTTTGTTACTTCAAGCAGCAAACAGCTTTGAACAGTATATAGAAATTGCCACAATGTAGGATAACAGCTACTGACAGCAAATGCATCTTTCTTCCAAATCTGGGTATATTTTGCTGTGTCTTGGTACAGTGGATCTGTGTTTCTCCATGTCAAGATCTGAACCAACAGCACCGTAAATTGAATAATATTTATTTACCCATCAGCTGGCTTAGCTGACAACTATTTTACTTTCTACAAGTTGACCTCCTCTATTAGCTGAAAAGCTGTCTTGCAGGCTTCAAGTTAACTGCTTCTTTGCTACCCAAGACTTGAAATTCATGTGACCAAGTGCTATAAGCTATTACAATCTTACTTAAATAAATAGTGTACAAAGATTTCTCTTTATTATTATTGTCATTTTTATTGCTGCAAGGCACTGTCAGAAGAGCAGTGAGCCTGTCTAGCTTTGAAAGAACTGAACTCACAGAGGTTTGAGATGATTCTTTATCAACCTGGCACCTTTCCACAATATTAGACTCAGAATATGGTTGAAAGGCCATGTACTTGACTGTCACAGCAATATTAATTTGCAGTGTTTCACTGAATATAATCTTATGTAGTCTGTTGTTTGTATTCCTTTAAAACTTATAAATCAAATCCAGACCTGGAATACCAGTGGTATGAACTTAACAGATGTGCTGCCATCAGGGACCTGCTAGCTTATAAACTGCAGAAATGATCTTTTTCTATTTCAGATTCCTAGCTTATTCCAGAGAGATTTAGGAACCACAGAAGTAGGGTGGAAGGTCATGCATTAGGACGGTAGCACCCACCCAGCGTTTGACGTTCGGTGTAATTGTCAGGAAATCCAGCTCTAATCATTTTATTATTCAGTCATAGCGTCCTGCTGAAGCTCTCGAGCAAAAGTAGGGCAAGAATGACTCCAGTAGCTCTGTGTCCAGGTTTTCTTAGGTGAAAGATCACTTTGAGATGACACAGCTGAGTAGTCAGGCTGAAATCCTAGTTGGTATTTTATTAATTTTGCACCAAGATAAATCTTGAAATTCTGACAAACTCCATGACAGGTGAAATTCCTTCTTGCAGAATCTGCTCAGCAAGAGGCTGCTCATTTCGTTCTGTTCGGAGGCAGGCAACAGGAGGGCAGCTTTATAATCAGCCCTCAAAGGAGCCCCGGCCGCCCCAGAGCCTTGGACTGATTGAATAACTCCTGGGCCTCTTCCCCTAGGCCTCCATCAGCAGGGGTCCTGTGGAAAGCAATCTCCCGCAGACTGGCACTGAAGTGAGCTTTAAACTACTATTTTCTGCTCTCCAGAGGAGCCTGGAGTACTAAAAGATAGATGGACTGCAGATATTTTATGAGAAACTGTCAGAAGAAGAGCAGAGTAAATGTTTTTTTTTTCCTCCTTGAGTCACATGCTGCATCACTGTAGAATTTCTTCCAGAATCTTTTACTCTGAAAGTTTGAAATTAATTGGTTGATAGCCTTAATTTCCCCCCCTCCATCTTCTTCTTTTCCTCCCTTTCTTTTCTTCTTTTCCTTCTTTTCTTTTTTTTTTTTTCCTTAAATATTCACTCGGAGGCCCTTTGCTTAACCACAGTTGCAGAAAATCAGTACCATTTGCACTGAAATATTTATAATGACAGAATGAAAAATTGGATTCATTTTCTGGCCTGTAGCCGAACAGTCTGCAACTTTGCACAGCATTGTTTAGCATCTCTCATTCCTTCCTTTCATTTGGGTCGTTTTCAGACACACACGCGCTGCTCGTGCTTCAGAGGAATGCTTAGCAAAACACAGAGCCATTTTTAATCTCAGCCTTGAGAAAACAAGTTGTCTCTAACCTTGCCACCATTTGTGGGGGGAAGCAAAGGGAGGGGTCCCTGGAAGTGTGTAGTAATCTCTTACAGGAGAGATTATGGAGGATGACATGCAGTAATCTGTCCTTTACAGCGAAGCAGTGTACGGTTGGAATTCAGCAAGGGGAGGCACAGTGGACTAGGACCAGGCTGGATAGCAGGGTGTCTCCAGTAATCCCTGTTCTGCCACCAATTCCCTCGGTGGCCTTAGGATGCGCTTTTGGCCCCAAAGGAGGAGATTGTCCATGCACTCCCTTTTGTGCATGAACACAGGCTGTGCCTATAAAAATGCCCTGTGCTTCTTTGTACCTCCAGAAAACATAGGATGCTGGAGCTATACATATTTACTTCCCTTGCAGCAATGGTGTGAAGGTGAAGCGGTTGATGTTTGCAAAGTGCTTTGAAAATGAAAGTGTGGATCCTCGGGCTCCAATTTGCATCCCCTGCCAGTATAAAAGGTACCTTAGTCAGGCAGCCAAGGATTCCCTCAGTATGCAGCGATTCCTGTTTATTTTGCTAGCTGGTTCTATATCGCTCCCTTTTGGCCCTCACAGGTGTGTCTCAGACTCCAATGAATTCCAGGGATTTTTAATTGATGTCACCATCCTATGGGGGCTGTTATAAGCTGACATGAGTTTAGGCAGCCTTATGAATGCTTTAACGTGCACAGAGGATCATGATGGCCCAAGATTTGAATGTTTAGGCCACATGGATTTGCAAAAATATATAGTGGCTGTATAGAAATTGGTCTGAAAAGGTACACAGTTTAGCAGAGAACACTAAGTCTCTGCAAATGTTGGACTGTTGTGCAGAAACTAATAGAGAAATGCACCTATGGAAAGTAGTGATTTCAAAACCCTTGGGAATTATTCTCTGATGAGCTCTGTAGACTCTCTTGACAATTGTGTTAGCTTCTAGAAAAGCACTGTGGCCAAAATCTTAATACCTAATGCTTGAAAAGGCTCCTTGAGACCATGCTAGGTCCCTGAAGGAAGCGGGTTGTGTGGGGGGTCAGATTCCACAAGGTACTGAGAATCTTCTGAAAATATAGGTGCCAGAAACTGCTTATCAAGGTCCAAAAATGTCATCTCACTGACTTCACCTGTATCAAATTTACAGCATAGCTCTCCTGCTGATAGCAGGTGTGTGTGTACAGTACTAAATTCTGATCTCTGTTCCACATCACTCATCTGAGCACAGTTTTTTTATTTCCTCGGTTTCTTCTGCGAGACCTTCGAAACTTTGCCTCTCTCTCTGTGGTCTTAGGAGCACAGCCCGAGCAGGCATGCCTATAAGCAGTAGGAAGGGATGCAGATCTGCTGTAAGCATCAGTACAAACCCCTTAGCACTGCACAGCGTTCTGTGATTTGAGAGCAATGCATACTTTTTATCATTCAGAAGTTTTTTACCAACTTGCAGATTTGCCTTTTTATCATGTTCCCCAAGATAGTTTGACAGGTCAGCCTCGAGTGATGAGGGTTCTGACACAAACTGTGCTGTGTCTTAGAAATCTTGCCTGCAGTTGTTTTACTGTAGTATTGCTTTGAATTGAAAAAGAAACTTTCTACAAAGTGGTGTGTTTTAGGATATAACAAAAAAAAAAAACCCAAACATTATTGTGCTGTGCATGTTAGAGATTTTTTGCTTAACATTTATTATTGTTTTTAGGGTTTCTTCTTTTTCTTCATCGATGTAAATGGAGAAGAGTGTATTTTTTGTAATTTTCAACAATTACTGGGAAGCAAGAATAAGAGAGACAAGAAAGAATGTGAGCTTTAATTGCAAATATTAAGTATGTTTTTAAGTTGACATGTTGAAAGCAGATTGCCCTGGCAATTTAGTGACACTTTAAGAGAACCTATATTCCCAGAGTAGACTGTTTCAAATCCAGAAGTATTTCTTTGGTGAGCTGATCATAGCACAAATATACAGGTGTGTGGAATGCCTTAAGATGCTAAAATGATTTGCAGGGACAGAAGTCTATAGACCACAGTGAAGTGACAATATAGATCTAATGGGATGGCGCGGAACTGTTACTGAACATCAGGGACTGTAAGAGTAGCCCCCAAACAAATGTTTTATCTCATTGGTAAAGACAGTACCTTTCTGGGAAAACTGCTTTCTCTGCGGGCCTGAACCGTTGTGTTGGCTTTGTTTTTCTGTTTGGAGTGCCAGTCTGTTTACTAAAGTTATTAGTTTATAAATTTTGCCAAGGTAAAGTAACTGTGAGAGCTTTAAATTAGAATAAGTGCCACTTCTGTGTGGCAGGTTCCTTTGAGGGCTGATTAGAAAGCAGGCCTCCTGTTGCCAGCCCCTTTATGCATGGCACTGTTGCTGTGGGTACTTGTTTATAGCTTTCCTTTGAATTTATAGAAGTGTGCACTGTGGTATGATGAATTGCCCTTCGATACTGAGGACTCTGCTTCTTTTTTTTTCTGGGTTAAAGCTAATACTTCACTTTAAAGAGTTATTTTAATTAGGTGGGGTTTATTGTAATGAATTAAAATTAACTTGGAGTAGCAAATTACATAAGACTGTGAGGTTTATAGATTAGCCTCACCATAGCTACAGCACATCTTTTCGTATCGGAGTTAAAGTTCTGTATTTCAGACACCTTGGCACTAAACGCAGACAGCAAATGAGTGTAAGTGTTGTCTGCAGTTATTTTCCTCCTAAATGTGATTCTTTCCAATCAGAAGGTTGCCACACTAAAAACCAGTTCTAATGGGCAGCAAAGGGTGAAAGCAGCAGCTGCGGGAGGCTGGATCCCCTAGCAGGAGATAGCCTGGGGAGAGGAGTGCCAAGGCATCTCAAGCCAAACGCAGAGGTGAGGGAGAGCATTTCTTCTACTGTCAGTGCAGGGTCAAGGCAGGATCTAATGACATGTCTAACTTGCAGTGTGTCACTGGACAGCTGTGTGACAAGAAACAGAATGACCAACCTCAAAGAATGACATTTGGTAGGAGGATACTTCTTCCCTCAGGGGGAGGAAGGAAAAAGGGGTAGAAGCATGCTTCTTTATGTAGTACTTCTTTTTTGGAGGGGAGAATATTTAAACATAGGAGTGGGGCTTTACTGTCTTTCCTCTTTGGTAGTGTCTGAAAACAGGAGAAAGTGAGAGTAAAATTCATCCCACTTAGCTGTGGTCACATTTCGCACTTCTTGTACACAAATGCAAATGACAACAGAACAGAAGACAATAGAGATTCCAGGCTTCTGGATTTTACAAGCAACAACCACAATGACAAACATAAAATTTTATTGTCCTGGTACCGTGTCAGTAAACACTCCAGATTTATTGATTTACAGTGAGTGTCCTTACAAAATTCGGAGAAGTAGTGACTTTGTTGTAAAGGGCAAAATACCATTTTAGTGTCTCTAAAAGTCACCTTTACAATATGGAGTTTCTTGAACTGAAAAAGAGGCAACCCAGATGAGGTTGCTCTAAGAACAAAATGTCAGCATAGGGTTCTTAACTGTCTAACTGCTTACCAGCTATGAAGGCATAAAAATTGTCCTTATTTTCTTTTCCAGCAAGTAGATTTGTAATTTATACACACACCACGCCTGCCACATAAGCAGTGTCCCAGTTCCCACTATTCCTTGTTTGAAAGCTGTAGGAATGAGGACTCTAAGATGTCCAAGATGGGCTGGCACTGTAACCAGTTGTGAAGGAAGTCAGAGAGTGAAAGCCGTGGGGGCCTCTGCTTATCAGCTCAGAAATCTTTGGCCGTTAGCATCAAATCTGCTCAGTCTGGCTCTGCTTGCAAGCTGCCTTGAAGGAAAAAGAGGCACCAATGTGCGAGAGAGTTTGGGGCATTTAGAAGAGGAAAAGAGCTAACAGAACTCTGTAGTTTTTCCTTTCCCTTCCTACACATTTTAAAATTGACATACCATAGACAAGGGGACATACTTCACTTGTGTTTCTAATTTTGGGATCAAAAATATGCACTAGTCCACTTACATGTTCTCTTAAACTGGGTGTATGTATGCTTACTGGCTGGATAACTACCCAGTATGATTTTCATATATAAAAGCTAGGTTTGGTGATTTTAAAACTGGCCCGGTTCAGGGTTTGCTTTTAGCTAAGTGAAAACAGTGTTAGTTGCTTTGAGTTAGTCTCAGGCTGATCCATAACCTCTAGTGTGCTGAGTACTGTTGTACAAGGGCCCACACACTGGCTGGCACTGCGCCGGGAATCCAGATTCTAGGCTTCCCTTTGTCACCTGGTAAGCACAATACCCAGCCTTATGTCACGAGGCAGGGAGGTGAACTCAGCAATCAATACGAATGTGGGATGCATCTGTCTGTATAATAAGAGTGCGGACAAGTCACGGCACTTTTCTTTCAGGCTGTATCAAGAAACTTGTAATTTCACTTGTAATTTTGTTCAAAGGAATTCTTGTACATGCACCTGTGGCAAACTGGAAAGGATCATTGTTTGAAAGGTTGCTCTTTGCATATAAATCACAGCTCTGTGTGCTTCCCCATTTTAATTGGGTGACCTTTTGAATCCTATGGACAGGAGCTTAAATTCTGGACCTGCTGGTTGGTTTAAGATTTTAAATCAATTCATTTGAAATCAGTTCATGATCTAGTAGTTGCTCTGCTTTAAATTTGAGAAGTTCCACTTGGAAGGTTCCTTCTCACATCTTCACTGCAGACCAAACAGATGTGTGTAAAATCCAGATTGTCAGTTTAGTTCCTGAAAAGACCTATCAGGATTCAGTGAGTATGAGAGAAACAGGAGGAGCAAGAAACATGTAATGTTTCCAACAGGACATGTCTGTGCAATTATCAACATTAGCTTCCACTATTTGTCAGTAATTGCAGACTGAGATGTTAAATATTTAGTAGTAGTTTGTTTAATTGGGTTTGACTTATAAGGGAATCTGGACATAGCATAGCTGCAGTTCTAGGGGCCAGTTCCTCACTCCCAGCTAGACAAATTTGTATTCACATATTATCAGGCAAGGGGGATTGTTTTTGCTGTTTGGGTTTGTTGCCTCTCTCTACCCTCCCGACCCCAGCGCCCCCCCGGTTTATTTGTCTTTAAGATATCTAAAGTTGGAGCATAAAGTAGGAGTGCTGCTTGTGGATGTAAAATGGGAGAGAAGTCAAACTTAAATTTGTTTACAGGTACTGCAGTTTAGAAAGCACCAGCATGATAAATTAAACATAGCAAAGGAAAAAAAAATTAAAGCAGAACAACAACTAGCCCATGAACATGTCTGTAAAACCATAGCTTAATCCCTGAATATCTTATTAGGCAGTATTGCCTATCAAAGCTTCTTGTCCCCTGTTACTCCGTTGTACAATAGCTGCAGATAAATCTGGATTTGTTCAGCTTTGGGTTCTGCTTGCTCTTTACCTGGCTGTGTCTGACAGGGTGAAGAGACTTCTAGCTGTGGCCTCTGCAGAGGGTGTGCATGAATCAATCAGTACATGAGCAATATTCACTTTGTTTTAAACCCTGCAGCCTGGCTATATTTGTACGTGTCCTTATCTTGAAACTCCCATGATTTCAGAGGAGTTTCTCTTAATTTATACCAGGGTAATCATAACCATATTCTAAAGTAATAAGACTTTTGATATATTTCTCAGAAGTGCCTCCTTTTGCCTTTTTTGTTTAAGCTTTTATTTCTGCTTAATGAACAGTTTTCTTATTGGGGAAGGATGCTTGTGTATTAATTTCAAACATTTGCAGTATCACAAAGGCCTTGTTTTTCTACAAACCAGACATAAGCCTGGTTCCTGATTAGCAGTACAGCGCCTTTGCAGCATGAAAGGACAGAAAGGTTTCCCAGTTCCAATGAACTGCTGTGAACATGTCCTAACCATTGCCCTCTCTCCCCGTCACCAACCATAATCTTACTGGTTATGGGCTAATATATGCCCCTTGCCCATGTAGCCAGGCCACCTTGCCTGAAATGGAAGAGGTTGTTTTAAGTTCCACTGCATTTCAGTAAACAACAAACCGGGGAAGAGAGGCTTATGGAAGGCTACTTGACTGGCACCACAGGTTAAGACAGCCTTGGAGCTACTCTGATTTATGTCAGAGGCTTAACCAGGAGCTCCTTGCCAACACTCATAATGAGGCAGGCACAAGGATGGTGAAGAGACACCTGTGTTTGTGTCTGTTCTCTTCTGGTGACAATGATGAAAGTCTTATTTGCTATACCTAGGAATATATGTCATTCTTTTCCATACAACAATTCTGTGATATATGTACTCACATATAATAATGAATCCAAAAGGAATCATTGACATTTTACTAGTGACTTACTGGAAGTCTCTGAAGAAAAATAGGTATCAGGAGGTTTGTTTTGGTTTGGGTTTGGTTTTAATTTTCAGTTTGCATCCCTGAGAATATGCTATGCAATTTGAGATTTTTTTTTTATGGGTAGATTTTCTGTGGCCCAGCTGGAAATTCTGGAGTAGAAGAACCAGAACACTGAGAGTTTTGCATAAATGCAATAAGGATTACGATCCGATTAGCAGTCATGCCATTTCAAAGACATTAATATCAAATCACATAGCTTGGGTGAACTAATTTATATGAATAACTGCAATTCAGTGTAGACTTTCTTAAATTATCATTGTCAACAGTGGTCAGTCATGACCTGAAATGACCATTTAATTGACCATCATGTCTGAGAACAGACCTGGTTCTCAAAGGCTGGTAAACATCAGTTCACCACACATAAGTGGTATTTATGGGAACACAGATTCTCATGGGATTTGGCCCCTTCTTTGTTGTGGAAACAGCTCTGGTTTAGTTCAGATCAAATCCTTATTTCCTTGGGAATCTCAGGTTTCAGAGACTGTATTTTGTTAGGTCGATGCTGGTGATCAAACTTGGCCTAGATGAAACTTCTTGCCTACTTCAGTGCATTTAAAAGTTCACTGGTACTCCTCCTGCTCTGCTAGCTACACTGCAGTACTGGAGATACTGGTGGCAATGACACCTTACCTGTAATTTTTTCTTTCCAGAACTCCTAAGTCTCCATTTGGCTTCCTACTTTTCACCTATGAAAAACTATTAGATATCATTTGCTTTCCAGCTCCCTTGTTCACTCAGCATAAGTTTGACCATTGAAATCTGGATATATATTCATTTTTGCATCACGAGCATTGTAATTCCAGGGATGAAACGCATCAGAAACATCTGCTAGTTCCAAGATTTTAGATACAACAATTTAAGTTGATTTCTTGTAGACTATTTTATGAAAGGAAGGGAAAAGCCTGGGAGGGAAAATAATCTATGGTCACATCATCTGTTGATGAGCTTCAACTGAAGTTGCTCTTTTTGTATTTCACCTGTGTGGAAAATACAGAAATGTTTACAATCTGAGAGTTCATAGATGCTCTGTCAGTGCAATTAAGGATTATAGCCCAGGAAGGACCTCAGTATGTCCTAACCTTCAGCTGGTTCATTCGGTGGAGGCGGAATGTGGAAGCGATCACCCTTTCTTTGGGACTGCAAATCCCACCTATGCTACATTTTTACCTGGATGGCAACTGAGCCTGAGAAGCCCATGTAACAGAATCTTCTTAATTGCTTACAGCAGCAGTGGAGCCAAGGCCTTAATGTTTTGGGGCATTAAAAGGAAGTTTACTGCTTTCAGATGCTTTGGAATGGCCCAGATACTCTACTGAAACCAGCTCCTGACTATGCAGATTTGGTTTCATGTGTGAGTCGGGGCTGGCTGAGCCTCTTCCTCTCTTGGGATGAACATCAAGAAAAAAAATCATAACCCTGAGGTCTGTGAAGCTGTGAAACAGTCTCCCAAGAGGAGCATTGGAAGCTCTAATTAAAATTGGACTGGGCAAAACACTTGAAATTACACTATAGGCAATAATCCAACACTGGCAAGATGGGTGGAGAAACCGCCCTAATGGGTCTTTTTCTGTCTTTAAATTCTGTTTCTTGTCTTTCACCTTTTTCTTTAATGGTGACACAGTGTCATCTAGAAAGTAATATAAGATGCTATTGTGAGCTGAGTAAGATGATGTTAAATGTCAAAAGAAAATGCAACAGTTTCTCTGCAGGTTCACAGTGATTATATGGAGACAAGAAAAAAAGAAACTCTGAGCGAGGGGCATCAGTGCAGTGTTTCTGATCTGTAAGACAGTGGCAAATGTCTGCAATATACCTGTTTATCATTTTGACATTACATTTCATATTCCCTGCTCATGAAGAATAGCCACGTTCCACCTAACCTAACACAGGTGTGGAAAAGTCATTTACTTGTAACTGTGTACATCACTCAGATTGCTGGAGACATCTTCTATCCCAATGTTTCAAATATCCCCAAGGACCTGGGGTAAATAATACCTTTTTGCAGCTTAATTGATAGTATGTATTTAATCTGAGTATTTCACAAATCTTAATATCTCATCAATTTAGTATGGGGTATAATCATATTACAGTTTACCAGGAAAGAACCCTGGCATAGTGTAATGGGGCTTGACAAGAGACTTTGTGCTGCAGTATGGAAGCAGGACAAGTTTGAAGAAAGGGTATAAAAATCAACCTTAAAGTCATAATTATATTGGAGTAAGTTTCATGTATTCGGTTTTGGTGTTACCACTTAATACCCCTCTTCTGTCCTCCTCTCGGCCTTTCCAATTGATGTGGGATTTCAGCAGTGTCCAGTGCAGACGTTTTTGCTTGAGAGGTCTTATATCACGACAACCAGTTCAACAAAGCATCAGACTGAAGTTCTGGAAACCAAGTTGACACTGTGAAGCTGCGTTTTTGATTCATTATTATTACCAGTGCACTTAAGGTTTTGCTAGGCTTGCCTTTTCCACAAACCTTTCTGTCTTCCCCTTTGGTTCTGCAAAATCCAACATCCTCTTGTTAGCTGCAGACAGTTGGAAAAGTATGGTACAGGGTAAGAAGTTGGAATAAAAAGAAAGGAAGAGAGGCAGAAAATCTTGATTAGAAAGTATAATTTAATAGAACATGTATTGAACCAAATGTATTGATTAATGTGGAAGATATAGTACTTATATTGATTCAAACTAGAGATTTAGTACTAAAAGCTGTAAGCCAAAAAGCTGTTGCAGATTGCTACAAAAGTCAGTTTAATGCTGTCCTTGAGAATGCCTTCACAAAGAAATTCTTCTAATGTTTGAGGAGCAGGTAGAATGCGGTATATGTCAGTTTGATCCCAGAGGGTTTTATTTTGTACTCTAATAGCTGTTACGAGCCTACATTATATCCAAGGAGTAATTTTCCTTAGGGGTGCCCAGCTCGCTTTGTGTCAATATTCTAGCATTTTAAGTCACGTACAGTATATGCTTCTGGGAACAGTGCAGGAGCCAGCCAGACTCATAATGGTCTGCATTCATTAATAAAGGCAGAAGCTTCTGTCCCTCCATTGCCCACTGCAGGGATGCCTCCCTGGTCTTCAGGGACCCGTACAGACACATTTAAAGAAAGCTTTATTTTGAGTGGGCAGGAGATGAAATGCAGGACTTGCAGGCATTTCCTAAGTCAGCTATATGCCCGAGCACAGGGGTGACCTTAATGGGTCAGAGAAGAATGCAGGTCAAAAGACTTATTATCCAGCCTGTTGGAAACCAATTGCTTTTGTTAAAAAAAAAAATAAAATGTAGTGCTTAAAGGTTGATAGTAATGTAGAGTTCTGTTTTACAACCTGGAACTGTACTGCAGTGCAGTGAGGTGCTGCTTTTCCTTCTCTAAATGCAAAAAATACAAGATCGTCTGTAATGTACACAGATAAAGGGTTCCACAGAAGTGATAACATGGAGGGTACCATAATTACTTAATCAGTGATGATTGATTACTCATGTTTGTGTTCTTGAACTAAGGAAAAAATAACATGCTGCTGTGCTACTGTTACCATCTGTTGAAATAATGCATCTGCATTTCATCTTTATATTTCTTCACATGTAACCTCTTTGCACTGTCAGGTACAGCCATGTCTTGTTTCATCTAGTCATAAAAAAACAGAAGTCCCATTTAAATTGAACACAATTGCAGTTCACAGTAAAGATTCTAATGGGCTAGTGAGTCTGTGGTTATCTGTGGATATTTTTTTCTTCATTAATTTTGATGCTGTGGGCAGGAACTTTTTACTACCTAATACTTCCAATGTTCTATCTAAAACACAAAGACGTACATCAAGCAACAAAAAGTGTTATTGCCTCTTTTGTCTCGAGCATTTCTTCAAGGAAACCTTTTTTGCATTATTTTGAGAAGAAGATTCTCCCACCCAGTGTTATTGTGAAATCTTTGCATGTTTTTAACTCCTTAACACTAACAGCAGGGATATCTCAGCGCATTTTCATCCAGAAAAGTGGTGTCATATAATTTTCCAGCAGTTCACATAACATTTGGGATTCTGGATTCTGCTAGCAAAAATAATCATCTCTAGGAACAGAGAAAATGCATTTTAAGAGTTTATTTTGCTTGTGAAAGATATTGAATTCAGGTTTTCCTAGGTAATATAACTGCTTTACAGATAATACTGAGATAGAAAAATTGGGGATGTAGGAGTTTTCTTGGCTCAGTTTGTGTCTAATGCGGTGACAAATGCAGTGACACACAGCTCCTGCTTCACTCTTCCTCCATTTTGTGCATGCAAAGCTTGCATTTGTGTTTGCAAACTAGTTTCTCCTTATGAAATCACAGCACTTGAAAATGTTACCATAGCTATTGCTGAAGTCCTGGAAAGATTATAGTAAGACAAACTATTTTTCCATTTCCACGGCTAAGTAGGAAATTGAAATTTTTGCTTCGTAGGGAGACTACCTCATAATTAAACAGATGTGGTTATGTGCAATCAAATTTAGGGGAGCCAAAGAAGGGGAGCATACGATATCTCCTGTACTTAGTTAAATGACTTCTCTTTGGCAAGTGGGTGTACTAAGTGCTCCAAACTCAGGCAAACTAGTTCGAAGTTTCAGGAGGAGGTGTGTTTCAAGCCCGTAGTGAGTCTTCACTGAAGGGCAACGTGCTCTCCGAGATGCACAGAGGATCTAGACTGTAATATTGTGCTCTCCCTGGGTGTCCCACACTCCTGTGTTCCTGCCGTGTCCCTGCCGGCAGGAGCTCCAAATTCTTTCCCTGCCTGCCTGAACTCCCACTGCCGGGAAGGCAGGGAACTCACTGCACACAAGGCAAAGAGACTATCAGAGCCGAGATCTGCTGTGTGGATGATAGAGGAGAATTTTTGCCCTAAATTTTTAAACACAACACCCCTCATAAAAACAACAACAGTTCATAACTGGGATTAATGTTTGCAATTTTCAGTCACTTAGACATGGGGTCTCCAATAGATGGCTTTTGGTGGATGGAATATGGCTCTCTGTGGGATTACAGAATTTTCTTCCTTTTCTTATCTCTCTCCTCCCATCCTTTGCCTGCTTGTCTTGTCAACATTCTGCTTCTGAAGTGCTTCCACTCTGAATTTTTTTGCCACTTAGCCAAATAGGTATGTTTCCCTAGTCCCTCATGTCTGGGGAGCCTTAATTACTTTGGAAACCATTATTTGTTTGACTGTTTAAAATAAGTATAGTTGCTTTTTTAAGGCCTAAACTGCTCAAAGAACTTCCTCATGTTTGTATCCTGCCCTGTCTCATTATTTCTCTGCAACACTTGGGTTTTTCTATTACCTCTTTATTATCTCTAGAGAACCTCATTTTGCACCAGGGCACAGGAGTCAGGGACACTGAGAGCAGGGGCAAGTCAGTCCTTATGTTGTGTTTTCTTTTTGTCTCCTTCATATTTGGGCCTTCTTGTTTTTTAATCAAAAATGTCGTTGCAGCCAGAACCACATTCCCAAAACACCTTTTGACTGCGTCATGTGCAACTGTTCATGTCCAGCTTCAAACTGATTAGTGCATTTTCACTTAGTGAAAAGAAATAAAAAATGGGTATGACTGACATGCTTTGCTCTCAGTCAGTTAGACACACACACCCCCCCAATAAGTCTCTGCAGTGTAACAACTGGTATAATATGACTTCACCTACTCAGAAGCAGAAGAAAAATCAGAATTCAGTCTGCCACTCCATATTTAACTTGTCCTGTTGTTTCTAGGTACTGCGGGGTCTCCAATAAGCCTGTGGTGCTATGCTGTAAATGCTGCAATAAATGGACACAACAGGATGACAAAAGGGCTGACTGTCAGACTTAACTCTAAATTTCCTTGCTTTTGTGGTTTAGTCAGAGCCCATTACCTGTGAACAGCCAACATTCTCAGCTGCAGATATTGTTATTGCTTTACAACATTTTGAAATGATTTTATGGGATAAGAAGCTAAATGCAATCAAGTGGTAGAGTATATTTTTTTTAACACTCTTTGGCCCTGGGCAGTCTGGAGTTCCTGCCATCAGCATTAAATCATTTTGTATTCACATCTGGAAATTGCATCTTCCAGTGTCACTGGGTCATTTTCCTTTAATCTTGAGAATGGCACTACATTAAAAATTCCTCAGTCTCTCTGTAAGATCCTTTCCTTGCCAAATGTCCCATGTTTGTGTGCATGCACAGTTTAGGGAGAGAGGAGAAGGAGGGGAGGGAGAACTGTCAGGCTGGTCTGCAGTCATGCTGTATTTCACATCTGTTTGACCAAGGCTGCTTTTGTGTGCCTTTCCATGGGTGGCTCTGGAGGGTATGGTTCAGTAGATGCTCACTTTGTTGAAAGTGATGACCATCTTTCAGGAATAGGTTCATCCTGAACTGTGTTAGCCCAAAGGGGGTTGAGACAGATTAACTTAATAAAGCAGAGTGAAAGGACTAGATGTGCTGGGAGCAAACCACAGGATGTGACACCCCTGTCCTCAGGGTCACTGGCCCAAATCTGGCCCAGAGGACCAAGGGGAAAATTCCTCGCTAATCAGTTGCTGCCCTTCTGTTTGAGAAGTAGTGTTCACAGACTTTTTCTAGTTATCTGTGGATCCAGTGTACATTGCAAAAGTCTTAACATGTGTTGCATTGGTACCTTGCTCTTAACTCGATGCTTATGAAAGATCTGAGCCAGTGCAGGAGTTGAAATAGCATCTCTCATCCTTAAATGTGGTTGACTTGATTACTGCAGTGGTAGGAAAGAGGGTAAAACTTGTGTTTGCTGCTGGATTTGGTGATTACTTATGTAGAAAAGGAGAATTTCAGACTTCAAAGTCCACGCTGTGTCACCTCACATAAGGCACTGCATTCACGTGGGGAAAAAATACCTGTGGTTTTTGGTGACCAAAAGGAAGGTCTGTGGAAGCACTTCCTGTTCTCATCAGTGTTTGAGCTCTCTGCTAGGCACAGAATGACTCTTATCAGAATACACTGTGCCACACTGTTTAGGAAGAAATAGGTTTTAATGCAGTAAAACATTTGGAGTAGGGCCACAGCCTAGGAAGCACAGTCCAATTAGCATTGGTCTTTTATGACAAATAAATTCACTTTGCATTTGCATAATGCATAAACCATGAACTATGTAAGTGGACACCCTAACCACTGACCTGGTGGGCAGTTTCACTGAGGCAGGTCAGCCCAAATCTACCTAGAGTGGGTGTGATGCTCTTCCTGTGGCACATGGAAAGAATGCCAGTGTGGAACAGCTGGGGAAAACAACTCTCTTTGATAATGACACTGCTTTTGACTGCTTTAAAACAAGGAGGGGTTGAACATCTTCTCTCTCCAGTCCATCATTTTGTGCAATATGTTGGGACAATTGTGTTTGCATCCTTTCACACAGAAATGTCTGTCCTGTGACTAAGCTCTTTCTTTTATTTTTGTTACAGAATCATACGATGACCCAGCACAGCAGTTAGTGCACGGCCCGTCTCTTCCAGAGAACTCTTTGTGGCACAAAAAGGGAACACGTTTTACTCTTTGCACGAAACTTTCATTGTTAATGTATATTATTCAGAAACATTGTATTGTACCATAAAACTTGTATTATCGAAACTGTTGGATGTTCATGTGTTTGAACTTTTGAGCACCGGATAGACTTCCTGTATATAAAGTGTTGCACATGTATTATGTTGTCTGATACTAAAATGGTCTTATAAAGACAAGTGGACTTGGGCCCTATTCAAGAAAGATACAAATAATAATAATACTGAGGGGAAAAAAAACATCTGAAGAAAAAGTGTCATTTTCAAGAAGGAGGGAGAAGGTAATAGCTATGTTCCATTACAGCTCTGTTTGGCCTTCCTTTCATTTAAACTTCAGTCTAAAAATCTCTCTTTTAGTATGCAAACGGACGAATCTAAGACTATTTTTTATTGCTGAAGATTCTTGCAGACAAATATGAAGAGACTCTTTCTCACAGAGCAGGAACCCACAGTTGAATAAGGCCCGTATATATATTTGTAAGCCTTGCGATATGACAGATAGCATTACCATATATGCAATAGTTGTTATGTAGATTGTCAAAGAAGTTTTTTTTTCTGGATACCATTTGAAGCTTTGAGTGTTCAAGACTTTCCTTAATGATTTCACATGGCCAAATTCTTGAATCAGTTGAACTAACATGTATGTTACTGTTATTAATGTTTACTCTGCGGTCTGAACCTGGAGATTACTGGAATTGTTTTCCAAAAGGAAATAAATTCAGTTTACCATTATGTGTGAGTGTGGTTGTGTCTTGTCTTTTTCCTTAGAAAGCAGCATTGTTATTACTGGTCCTGTAGTACTTACAGGACCACCAGGGTCTGTAATTCCACTGCATCAGAGCCTATACACCGCTAAGCAGGAGTAGATCACTTTTCTTGAAGCTAAGCATTTAAATAAATATAATGGTAGAAACAGATCTGCTGGCCCACTGCAAAGCAGTGTGTGCTTGAGGGTAATATTCACTGTTCTCTGGGTTTCCTTGTTTCTTTTATTTGGCACTCTCAGCAATTTCATACCTGTACTCTTGACACGCTGGTTGCCAGTGGGGTCACTGCACATCTTCTGTGTATAATTATCATTGTATTTCAATGTGATATTATTTAGTGAGCTGAGTCTAGTGCTGACAACCAGCAGCCACCACAGCCCTGCCAGTAGCACTGTTAACCTGACACTCCTCACCTTTTCTTCAGAAATGGGTTGCAGAATTGGAGGGGATGCACACCGCGGGATGATGCTCAGCAGCACCATGGCCCTGTGGAGCTGTCACAAGACCTCAAGCTTTGCTTAGGTCTGAATTGGCTCCTGACTGCCTGTAGTTTCAAGAAGAAGAAAGATGAGGAATAAAACCTCTCCTTGCTTACCAGTATCCCCTACTACTCCAGCTCATTTATGAAAGATAGATAGCCAAAAGAGCATTCTCCAGCTATTTCAGTATCTTACTCTATTGCTGGAATTGCTGGTTTTATCCCATGGAAACCAGTGTTGCTGAAGCACTGCAGTTAAAGACTGAATGTCCACAATGTCATGGACAAGTCCAAATGGCTGGAACTGCTTGCCTAGTTCTGTCAGGATAGATATAAAGGGTGATTTCCAGTTTGCTGAATGTCCCATTTTGTCTGGTTACCAGATACTCCAAGAAAAAATGTGTCATGTTGAAGGCTCCAGCTTTGAGGATATTGTGCATATTTTGCCAAATACAAAAAATAAATTTCTGGGGTTTGTATGAATATCTCATTTGTGCTGACAAAAGGATAAATACAGGCAGGAGCACTCAAGGCTTGTAAAATGCCAGTTCTATTTATAAGTCAGAAACTGTTCCCATTCTTACGCTCATTAATATATTACTCATCTCAGCCAAATTGAATGTGATGATATGTTTTTTATTTTTGACAGATACCTTAAAGGATATAAGACGTTTCAGCCTTCATGTGTGAAAGTGTGACATATTGGTTAAGACTGAAAAGAACATGTTTCTAGTAGAGTTCAAGTATATAAGAAATATTACACCCTACTGTTTTTGTAAATGCCAGAGTGCCACTGAGTTGAGACAGATGGTAGCTGGGAAAGATGCAATCTTATAATCAAAAGCTAAAATATGTCAAAAATATGTTAGCAAGCAAAACATAGCATATTACTAGCGTCTCATGTCATGACAGCTTGCAAAACATGCAAAGATGCTGAATATCTAGATATGTAAATACAGGAACAGTAAACAGAGCAACAGCAAATGTGATGAAGACTTTATGCATCAACTGTCCCTTCAGGTTGGTGGGGAGCAATAGAGGGGTCTTACGGTGACAGGCAGCCCCAGGTGGCTTCTGAGAGCTGGCTGCTGGTATCAAGAGCTGGAATCCTCTTACCTTTTCTGAAGTAGCAGGTTCCTCAGTGGTACCCAAGTAGCTCTTTAAATAGATTATGGAAGACATCTGAACTTCCCAATGAGGACTGAGTATTGTTTGGGGGATTATTAGAGCATTTAGAAGAATCAACAGGAGAGGCAGATCATCCTGCCTGTTGGAAGAAGAGATGTGGCTCTCTGTGCATGTGTGCATTTCAGCTGGGGCATGCCTTTCTCCATCCTAGGTCAGCAAAAGCTAAAAGGAGCCCCTCCTCATACCCTTAACCTCATGTGAAAGAATAAATCTGTTCAAAGGAAGTGTGGATGGATTGATGGACAAGGTATCCATTTACCTCTGAGACTGGCTTTATTCCCAGTATTTCAAGAGGACATGAGTTTTACTGTAAGTGATAGTTTAATAAAACAATTAGTCCTTCTGTTTGTTTGCCAGAGCTGTGTTTAGGAAACATCGCAGACCTGTAGTAGGTATAAATATGGAATTTATACTTCAGAAGTGAAGTGATCTACCCAGGTAGTATCCGAGCACTGGATTTATGAGGAAGTGTACTTATTCTTTATCTGAACAAAAGATGATTCCAGGAATAAATGTTCATTAGGCCTTAAGATATTCAACTACCCAAAATAGGAGGTTTTCCCATCATATACATTTTCACAGCTGGCTGCCTAAGTTAGACTTTCCAATCCAGTTTAGGTGGTTCAGCTCACAGGGAGGGTATTAGAATTTCTTTGGTTCACTCCAGTGCTCTCACTGCTTTCCCTGACTTCTGAGTCACTCTACAACCCCCCAGAAGAATAGTTCAAGGGCTTTGTCTGCCGAGGACACATTAATAGTTATCACTTCCTTCTTGGTAGCACATGGAAAGCTGAAGTCCTCTCCATGTCTCAGTGACTGGGCTTTTATTAGTAATTCTGGCATGACCACTCACTTTGTTTCATTACCACTGTCCTCAACAACAGAAAAAGAGAGACATCCCTTCCTTACCAACATATGGCATTTTCTATTTATAACAAGATTAACAATTCATTCACACCTTGATTGAATCCCGCTTTATTGAGATGTCACAACAGATTCTCACAGCCTGCAAAGGGAAAGACTTACAAATGTTAATATTGTGACAACCAGGACGCATAAAAGTAAATGAATTATAATTGGTGACAATTAAAAATAGCTCAGTGTGAAAACAGAATATTGGTCTGTGGTTGCAGTCGTGCCTGGGATGAGGCGATGTGAAGGACTCCATAAAGTAAGACGGTCCATGAATTCAGAAATGTTACCTTGGTTCCTGCCTAATGTGTTCAGTCAAACACTGATGCTCAATTATATGTTCACACGCCCTTTGCATCTTAGTGGGCAATGTGCCGTTCTCTTTCAGGTATTTGCTTCTCTGCTCGGTAGAAGCACAAAATCAAACAAGTTCAGGCCTGTTTTACCAATTCCATTTAATACATCCATTTTCCCTCCCCATGTTGCTTCCCTTATTTGTATGCAAAAGATTTCTTTAATTATTGTTACTGTTGTTGCTATTGTTATTAGTAGTAGTGAGCTGTGAATGCTGCAGCAATGTGCTCCCCTAGGAACTGGGCAGTCCCTGGACACCACCTCTTGTGTGCACATCTACTTCTGTGTGTGGCACACAAAAGCCTGACAAGGTCTCACTCATGTTTCAAAGCTGGCTCTCTTTTCAGAGCTATTTGTTATTGTCTCCACCATCACAAGTTTAAAAAAGGAAAGTTAATTAAATATGGAACAAGACTGAGCAACATGTTTTAAACCATCATGTCATTAGAATTGGATCCCTCCGAGAGCTGCTTAAAAGGGTTTTGAGAACAATGACTGTTCAACCAGATATTTATGGGCATAGTTATGTAAACACACTCTTTATTGTCTATGTATATTTAATATAATTATCAGTTTTGTACTCAGACTCTCAGGAGACCCAACAAATCACAGTGTTGCTTTGAAAATGTCAGCAGAAAAGACAATTATGTTGCAAGCAAATATTCATAAATTATATTAAAAAGTCCTGTGAAAATGTACCCTGTGTTGCAGAACTCCTTTTACACTGGCAGAATCATCACTGCCTCCCTTTGATTTAAACTCTTCTTGTTAGTAACAGGGAAGTTGCTTGAAACAAACCTTTAATGCTAAAAGCCTTCTGCTCCTGACTATGGGACAATGTAAGTTGTAGACAGGTTCAAAGGGTTGATTCATTTTGTTATTGATATGTTGGGATCATTTTAGAGATTTCTAAATGAGGTTTATTGAAATCAAAGGTAAAAACTGCTTGCACAAGACTGCCTAGGTCACTTATTTTGCTTTTCCCCTTTTCTGAGATGATTCCTGACAACTTGCCATGTTTTGCTCATTATGTATTAGAAAAAAAGAGTGGAGAACTGGGACGGTGTTCAGCAAATTAAATGTGCCACGCTTATGCTAAACCAATATGTGTGCTGGAGTTTGATAAACACCTAGTAAGTGCCTGCAAATCATCTCTACTGCAAGATATACAATCAGCATATCAACATCTTAATTAGCAGCTAATGACATTTGAATGGGAAGGTTAATGTTGAGCACACAAACGCAGTTTAGTAAAGGGTAAAATGAAATACATTGAGATGTTTTAATCTTTATTTAGTTTTGAGTATTAAACAGCTGGCTTTTGTAGTAAGCAATCATCTATATAGGTAATACCCCGATCCTTAGTTACATTTTGGAATAAAATCTCCAAGACTGAAAAGTCTTTTCTGATGCATCTGGATCTGGTATATCAATGGGAGCATTACATGTGCTGGACAAAGAGAAGGCACAATTCTGCTTTTCTGCAGGAAAATGCATTTCATCTATGCCATAATTTTTCTTTTGAGCACACAATTGGATTTTAAGTATGTGCAAGATGGCTCAGGCTGGTTTGCGATGCTTCTCTCACTGTTTTCTAAGCATATGTTTTAAACAGCAAACTTTTATGGGCTGGTGCAAAGCAAAACACGTTCATGGCTGTTTCTGCTGCAGATATCATGCTTGCTTGGGCAGGGATCTTACTAGGTGTCCAAAGCAGAAGAGATGAGAATTGCTGAGCTGTTGGAGAAGAAACTGCTGCAGATGTAGTGCTGTAGACTTTGCCAGCGGCATGGGTTCCCACCGAGCATCGTACCAAACCATTACTTTTGCGTGGATGACAGGGAGCAACGTAGAGTGATCACTTTAAGATTTTAGTGTAAAGCAGTTCCAAGATGCTCACAAGTGAAAATCTCATGGCCATACAGGCTACCGTGTTGGTTGCATCCAACAGGTGAGCCAGATGTCTCTAATCTAATGATCTCTTTCTTGTCGGTTCGTTTAATTTTTGTATGATGCTTGATCTCACACAACCTTCACCCTTATTTATGGGACCAATGATCTGCTTGTTTAGAAAAGTGGCTAAAAGTTTAGTAATAAATTCATGCCACTTTGGTGGCTCAGCCACTTTGTCAAGATCAAATCATGCAGCCACATGATCAAATACAGCAAATCATGTAGCAACACCTCCTCAAGGTGAATTACGTCCTTCTGCTCAAATAACAGGCAGAGAGTAAGTGGAAACATAACTGTCTTTGTAGCCAGTGAGACAGATATCAGCAGCATCTGGAAGCCAAAATCATACTAAGATATATTTAATTCAGGGAAATGCTCACCTTTCAGAGTCATTCATACCTTTGTTTTCCAGAAAGCAGCAGCTGAATGTTTCCTTTTGACTTAACTGTCATCCTTTCCTCCTCTCGTTACTCCCCATGCTTTAATTGTTTAATGATTGATGCAGAGCTATTTTGATTTTCTTAATTACCTTTGTGAACCCACATTTGATTTGGTGGCTAGGTCATCATTCCTGATGCATTTAAGATTTGTGTTGCTTCATTCATCGTTTGACATGTTTTATTTCCAAACACCTTTGTTCTTTTGGCTTAATTCAGTATAATTAATTTTCTGGCATAAAATGAAAGATCATGGTTTTGATTAGACATCAGCTTCTTGGTGGGTTATTTGTTAATCTTTCAACCTTATCCACAGGTTTTCCTAATCAGTGTCTGACTTTTTTGACTTCTGCTTTCCTTCTCGTAGCTTTCCTTCTCTTCTGCACGCAGGGCCATCTTCAAAGTCTTTCAGGCATTTTCTACTCATTGCAGAGTCTGTCTCCTTC
This sequence comes from Myiopsitta monachus, assembly GCA_017639245.1. Taxonomy (NCBI): domain Eukaryota; kingdom Metazoa; phylum Chordata; class Aves; order Psittaciformes; family Psittacidae; genus Myiopsitta; species Myiopsitta monachus. The sequence continues at coordinate 57,313,954 of CM029918.1, read as the reverse complement.
AGAAACTCTTACTTCCTTACAACATATGGAGGGTCAGATGGGGTTTTAGAGCTTCTTTCAACAGTGCCTTGTTATTACAATATGTGTTGCTTTGGTATTCACCGGCTGTGGCATCAGAAGAAGAATGACTTGCCCATTTTCAGATATGACAGCTTATGTTTTTAGTGTTGTTTGAGGGGGAAGTCTGAATTGACTTTTGACTTACCATCAATGAAAGCCAATCAGTCTTTCACCCTATTTACATCTGACTTTCAAATCCTAAGAGTCTCTCTTCTCTCAATGATAACATGTTTTCAGAATCTTTCAACACTTCCTTAATTGCTAAAATTTGCAAACGAGAAACACCCATGCCTAGCTGTCTGCCAGTGGTTCCCTTGGTCTGGCTTTTTCAATCTGTTGTCTTCTAGTGCTTCCCTCCTCAGATTTTCAAGGGGAATGGCGGAGAAGATTAAAGGGTTATCCAGAGGTTACATTCAGCTGTTTGTTCATTAGATTCCTGGCTCACTTGGTTTTTAAAGGAGTGCCTGAACATATGACTGATGTTGTTACATTACCCATATTTATTTAACACACAGAGTTTCTCTGGGTTGGCTCCTGTCAGGCTGAGAAAGGCAACAGCCAGTTTGAAAACCTTCAAGCCTTTCTTGCAGGAGCAACTGCTAATTGTCCTCCTTTCCTAAATTTCCTTTTCTTGTTTGCTTGCTCTGAATATAGGGATGGATCAGAACTTTGGAAGCCTGACAAGTATCAATCAGTCTGCTCAGCACACAGCACAAGTCTTTGCTTATTTCACTTGCTAGATGCTACTTGGTTCTTCTGTAGTATTTAATTTACTAAGCAAGAGCTTTTGTTAAAGATCAAATATGCTTGTGCTATTCTATCTGCGGCAACAGACACTTGAGCTTTTCTCAGCATGAGATACCCAATGCCTTGGAATCAAGGATGTATTTCTACTGTTACTTAATTTGGTCTGAGTTGGCCTAAACCTTTGTCCAAGAAATGTGTTCTTTCTGTGCCCTTTGTGGGCAATGTTATCATTGTTCTCAGTGTAAGCCATGAACTGGTGGCATGTATTTTTATTGCAGAATAGGTCAAACCCAGCATGGAAAGATCACACAATTTTGCATTGTTATTTTTTCTGTGGTCATAGCCTTGGTGACTCTGCCTCTTTCAAGAGCATTCCAAGTAGCTGAGTCCTTTCAATGTTTTCAGTAAACCACAAGAAGCTCCTTTGAGTATGGAGAACACCCATGAGATTTAATACAAATACAACACAGTGACACCTGGGAAGAGCTCTGCTGGGACAGACTAAAGACCCCTCAGAGCCAGGCCTGGCAACATCGCTGGCCCGCAGGAGATGACTGGGAAAAAGTGTAAGAAAGACGAGTGCAGCAGTGTAGTGACTTTTCTTTGATATAGATTCCTGGCCTTGAGTGCCTGCTGCCCCAGCACTTCTTAGCCAAAAGCAAATCTTGCCATCCAACAGCTCTGGGTGGCTTTTTACTTTATTATTTGTATAATTAGCTTTTTGAGCCTATATAAATGTCCGACACCCAGAGAATACTGGCACAGGAGTTTGATTTCTTAACTACACATTGTTAAAAGAAATGCTGCATTTTCTCTTTTTGAGCCTGTTTCATTTAATCCCATGACAGAAAAATAAATGACCTGTTTCTTCACCTTCTCCCTGCAATCCTAGAGGCCCACTCTACAGATTTCTGCTGCAGTCCTTTCACTCCTGTGGTCTTCCTCAATAAAGGAAAGAGGTTACTATTGAGCAACACGGACCATCCTTCCCACCAAATCCAATGGCCTACCCGTGTGGCACAGGCAGCACAGTGTGGTAGATCTCACTTCGGCTCACAGGGGAATGGTACGTCCTCAAGGCGTGACACAGCACAATCCCATGCAGAGACACTACGTAGTATCTCCAAAGCAAAACAACCAGGTTAGCACTGCCTCTCTCAAGGGCTAATTAACTCAGGACTAATTAATAACATCATACCACACTGACACAGCCATCCAGAGCTTGCTCTCTAGCTGCTTGCCTGGGGATCCCCTCACAGTGTGGGATTTGGTATAGATACATTCTCAGGACATTGCCTTGCATGTAGCCCAGAAGCTGGGGGGCTGTGACATTGTAGACTTGATTATCTACTCATTTACAGTACTTTTAGCTCTGAGCATCTCTCCTCAAGTTACTGGAGTCACAGTGGTTATCTTACCAGTGCAATGCAGGAGAAAAATCAGGTACAAAAAGCATGTGGCATGTGCATGTGTATGCATACTTGTATGGGTTCATGTGTATGCAATGCATGGACTGCAAAATAACAACATTGTAGTCACAAATTCAATAAGCTAGAAGACTTATTTGCAACTGACTGTGTGTAGGATAAAGATCTCCCAGCTGTGTGTTCATGCACCCAAGTTTCTTCAGGACCACAGCCTCAGTGGGTGCTTAAGGAGGACATAGACCATGCAATGGCCAGTAGTTTAGTGTTTGCCTTTACTCTGGGTGCTAAGCTGGCAGGTGGAGCTGCCATTTGCTGCACACTGTTCAAACCCATCACCACTTCCACAGGTGGAAGTATTAATTTCCCCAGACCTGTGTTTGGTGCTGCTGCCCATGGGATAGGTGCAGTGAGCAACTGGCACAAACAAATGATGTTGGCTCCTGCATACTGGGAGCTGAGGGAGACAGCCTTAGCAGAGGCCACAGGTAGGCATTTTCAATTCCTTTTTGACTTGTGAACCACTAAATCCTTTCTCCTGGAGGAACAGATCATGTATAATGAATTTAAACCTACTGAAAATACTTCTGGTTCATTTTTGTGTACCTCTGGAATCCATCTGTTGACCCATCCAAACCCAGTCTCTCCTACCTGCCTCTTGCCCATTGCTTATCCTTTCGTCCTACAGTCCAGGACCAGTTTCCGTCTTCCAGAGCCTGCATATCTATCCTAAGTACTATTTTCCTTTGCGTAGATATTCTCAAGGTCATTTGAAAGCAGTGGCCAAATGTGCTCTTCTAGCTTTAACCAATATCCCAATTCCCTATCCCAGACATACCTCCCGTTATAAGTACCCTTCTGACCTTATTTACACCCAGAGAACAGGCACACACTGAAGTAACTGGCCAAATCAGGGCCATACATTGGCCCCTTGCTGTAGTTTGGAGTGCTGCAGGTGGAGCTCGAAAACAACTGTGGCCTGAGTGCAGCACTGTGCACCCCCAGGACGCTACTTCCCTGTACTGAGATGTTATATATTTAAACAATTTGAAGTTAATTAAGAGTATTGGCTTGGAACTAAATCCAGAATCTCACACATCTGTGTCCCCATCCTAGAAAAGAAGCAGTTTAAAGAGTGCCTGAAGCTAAACACATTATTTTGTACCTTGCTAAGAAGTTGGGTTTTTTGCTTCTCTTTTAACCTAGATGCCTATGAACATCTTTTTAAAATGCGGGGTGATTTTTTAACTGATAATGAAAATTATTATTTTGTATGCAGTTTAACTTCATTCTAACATCAGACTGCATAATTTAAAAAGAGTTTTCTTCATATACATAACATCATAACATCGCAAGACTCCAAAGTCTCTAGCGTATTTAAATGCCTGTTGGTAAGGGCTCGCTTTAGATCCAAATCTCCAGCGTCCCAAGCATGCTATTTGAGCCTCATGATAGCAAAAACTAGTTTCAATGGAATCTTCTCCAGCAGGCAGGTTGGGTTTTGCTTACCCTGTTTTAAATCAGATATGCTATGTTTTTATGTCTGCAATGAAAATGGCTTTGATCACACCTTTTCATGTCACTTTCACCTAAGCACTTTCAGATGTTGCCAACCCCCAATGATTTGTTCAAAGGTCTTAAAGAATGGGGAAAAACTGCATCATCAGATTTTCAGACATACAATTGTCAGGTCTGATTTGCAATTTATACTTGACATCATATTCATTATGGGCTACTTCATTTGTACTTGCAAACCTGACATGTTTTGTTCCAAAATGATAAAAAATATGGAGGTTTTCTTTTTCTTTTCTTAGCTTACAGTGGCACAAGTAACACAGTACAGCGTTAACAGCATCTCGGTGAAGGAAAAGCATGCTAACAGGTTTGACACAAACAAAAGATGGTATTTCTCTACCCAAAATGTAGCTACGCTGCGTAGCTCCTTACCACAGGATATAGCAGAAGGTAAAGGGCTATGTAGGTTAAAAAAAAAAAGTTAGGAAAATTCATAGAACAAAATGATCAAGTATTAAATATGAAAGTACCAGCTCACTGAGGAGGTCCGTGAGCGAGAGAATGCTGCAGCTGGCAAAAGCCATCGGTCACCAATCAGTGTATAAGGGACATATGCTACACGAACCCTTTATCTAGCCAAACTAGCACTGTTCTCCTGTCCTTCTGATTCTAGGATAATGAAAGTACGGTTTCAAGCCTGATCCATACAATGGCGAATTGGAAAAGTGGACTGAATTATCAGATAAAATTTAAAATAAAATAATCAAGGAATTCTTTGCCTATATTGAAGCAGCACAGCAGCTATATGAACATGTAAGGATCTGAACAGCAAAAGCAAACCCTCTAAAGTGCTTTTAATGTGGAGGGAGCAAAGAGAGAACTGCATACACCTGACAGTGACACTGAGATGGTAAGCAAGCAAGAAGCTGCTAATGGCATACTGCTTGTGGGTGAGCAGGAGGAGTGGATGTGATTGAATTGAATTAGCAGAGCTGTAAGATACATAAAAATAAAACAAAACAAACACAGCACACTACAAATATCAACAGGGAATGCTTAATTCAAGCTTCCTCATTTCCCCAAGTGGAAAAAACGTTGCTGTACTTCTGCATTTTGTCAGCACCCACACAACGAAGCTAAAGGGAATAATATTTGCCAGAGAAAGGAGGGAGCTGGATGAGGCAGGGCACTGGAGGTGAAGAGGATGTGCAAAATGTCCCTTCTTTGGCCTATCTGTGCCATGTTTCATGCTGAAATTCCTCTCGCATCGCAACATGCTAATGGCATCTACATCTACAGTGGTAGTGGAGGCTGGAATGGGGCTGCTAAGAGCAAACTCAGTTTCATCTTTGTCCTTTTGCAGGGGTATCTGTTTGTAATAGATTCATGCTTAGTCTCACCTATCCTTTAGAAACCAATGTCCACAGCATCTTTGAAGAATAGTAATCATTTAGCAGATCTCTTGCGTGCTTGCAGCTGCTTTGAAATACGAAAAGTAACTGCAATTAACTAACACTGTATAAACATCTGTATAAAGAGATACCCATCATTCACCACAGATGGATGAGGATATATTCCATTGTAGGGTATCTGTCCTGAAAGACTGTGCTACAAATAAGAAAACCATTGTTCTCATGTTGTAACAAAAACTCCACAGAGATTCCTCATCCTGCCCTATAGTGTGTGCCATTGACAGATGTAAAACAGAGAAGCCAGAACAAAAGAGGATATTAGGATTCCCTGCAATGCTCTGATTTTGGTAGCAGGGTAGCCATAATACCTGGGGAATGTTTTGGGTTGGTTGATGAATGTGCAAGGCACGGCTTTCAGATAAGGTTGTTCTGTATTAAAGCATGGTGAAAACAATTGGGTGTAGAGGTTCAATATCACATGTAGTGGCTTGGACACAGCAGAGCTGCTCCTTCTTCCGCAAGACCCAGGTCTGGGAGGAGTGAGGGTCATTAGTTCATCAGGTGCATCCCGCAGTGCAGTGAGGTGGCACTTTGCAACAACAATGTTGCATCAACCCAAAGGTACTCTTTCCTTCATGGAAATTTGGAAGACTTGTGTGGAAAGGTGACTCCTCTCCAAACTGATGAGGCTGAGATGGACGTGGAAGTCACCACATGTAAAGAGCCCAACACAGAGAGAAGATGCACAGTTCCTTTTCCTGTGAACCATTTATCAAAACAGCGTTGATCAGGATATTTCTTTCCAAGGGCCATGATATGAATCTTGAATAAAAAAACCCATGGAGAATCACTTTTTGTGAGCTCACTTGCTTTACTTAAGTTGGTAGTGCTTTTTCCATCTCTCCAGCTACTGTTGGTAAATAGCCACTGTCATCAAGTACCTTGAATTCCTTGAAGACATGTGCTTTGGTGTTTGCTAAAGTTCAGCCACCTATGGCATTTGCTTATGTCTGAAACATTTACACATACTCAATGATTATAGCAAAGGTTCACTGCCAGCTATAAACACAATATGATCCTCTGTGAACACGGACAACCACCAGACTGCTTCATGACTGTGGGTCTAGGCTGAGACATAATTAATTTAGTGTGAAAACCTTTTCCAGACTTTTCAAGGCTGCAGCCACAGAGAAGTAGAATAAAGCCGCATTATGATGGCGGCTGGCCGTTGTACTTACCGTGTCCCTATTCCACCAGCCACTAATTGCAAGCTATTCGTAACAGCATGGAAACAGGCATCCCTTGAGTGCATGAAGCTGAGCATCTGTTTCTGCAGCTGCCAGTCAGGCGGTGTCACCTGTGCGCTGTTCCTCCGGCTTCCACCAACGAGCAGCCGCAGCAGAGGCAGGGGCTTTGCTCCCACCGAGGCTGATGGGAGCTGCCGGTGCAACCCTTCACCAGTGTGATGAAATGGTTCATGGGCTGGCCCCAAACGTGTGTGGAAAGAGGGTGAGTTGCTGCATGTGTTTATCGCTAATTCTGTCATAGGCAGGCTCCTCCGCAAAACTAATCACACAGGAGGGGAAAACAAAGTAATGGCCTACTGAAATCTCATGCTGTACATTAAAAATATAGGGCACAAGAGTCGCTAGCTTGAGTGTTTCTCCCCCAGGTTTAAGACCAAAGCTCTCTGAGACAAAGAAATGTGAGCTCTTGGCCTCTCCTGCGCTCCCCAGCACCAGTAGCTGCACAAGAGGTCAGAGAGGTGCTTTGGCCAGTGGAGCTGCGATTTCAGCATCGCTTATGCAAGCATGCATCTCACTTTAGACACTGCTGGGGATGAGCACAGACCCACTCTTGCAGCAGTACATGTGAGTGTGCGGGTAACCTGGCCAGGCATGGAGAAGCACACGTGAAGATGCTGGACATCACTGCTCTTACAACCCATGACCCAACAGCATGGCTTGTGTTCCCAGCACAGAGCTGGCCCTAGTCATTGAATTTAGCAGCCTGCTGCCTCCACCCTCACAGACTTCAGCTGGCATCTGGCTCTCTGTGACTGCTCCCTGAAGGGGAGCCCAAGCTTCTGGCTCAGTTTCTGTGTAGCTCAATTAATATTGCTAATTGCCATGGTCATTTTCCAAGGGGATCCAAGGAAACAAGTTGAACCCCCAAAACAAACCCTGCTAGGTTTCTTTCAAGCGTTAGTGCCTGCTCCATGGGACACAGAGGTTGAGAGGCAGAGCTCGTCTGGTACAAATAGTCATTCCTTAGTGTCATTGACCTGGCCAGGGCTCCAGGAAAGAATGAGCTATAGTGGATCCAAAAATAACCTTTAAAAAGTCTCCCGGTATCTGTTAAGAAAGTACAACAGCAATGTAGTGGTCTGGTCCTCCAAAAAATAAAATAGAGACTGAAGAAAGATGTATTTCCTTTTTCTCTCCATTATTTCTCTCTTAAGCCTTTTTTGTCTTCTTCCATATTGAACTAGGCTATACTTACCAGAAATGAGTCATTCAGCAATATTTACCAGTCTATTGGATGGCTGTTCAATCTAACAAGTGGGAGCAGATCCTATAGGGTCAATTTACTCCATAGGACCAGAGGCACACGCAAGCTTCTGGGTCAGGGTACCCAGACACAGTCTTCAGGAAATGGTTAGGAGCTCATCTTCTCTTCCATCCCTTCTTCTTGCACCCTTGACTCTGCTGTAAGGGGACTCTAATGACCAGGCCAGAGATTGCTGTAGCATCCTCCAACCAGGACCTCAATGTGGATGACAAGAAGGCCAGAGCTCATGGCCAGGCTAATACCTTTTGTATTCCCAGCCTTAGGTAGACTACACTATCCCCAAAAGCTGGCCCTTTTTTAGGCAGTGTTTCTCTGAACATCCTATTTAACTACAGTGACAGTAGTTTTGCACACTGGGAAATGCTTGGTTTTCCAACGGATGATGCAATAACATTTTCCTTTTATAAATCTCACTTTATCCTGCTCATCCTAAATTTGTGTTTGTGATTAAAGAACCTGAATTGACTGGGTATTTGCTCTGGCCATTCAAATAGCTCTGGAAATCTCCTGATTTGTCAGTGAAATGGTTAACAAGCTCTATGTGGAAAGGGAAGAATTAGCCAGAGGCAAGAGGAAAGGAAGGGGACATAGGACTTCCTGCCTCCTCTTGTGTTTTGGAGCTGTAGGCTTCACTGTCCCCAGTCTCTTGCTGTCCCAGCCTGTGCCCCAGCAGCTAGCCTATTTTCTGGGCAGCAGACAATGGAAACCAGTCAGGGGAACTGCTGTAATCCCTAACTGACAGCTTCTGTCACCTCCGTCATTTTCCCCTAGAATGACAGGTTGCTAGAGAGGACATCTGCCAGTGTAAAATGATGGGGGGCTCTCCAGACCTCGTGCAGTTTCCTGGCCAGGGTCCCAAGGAGGCTGCAGCCTTTGCAGCCCTGCTGCAGCCACGCAAGCTCTCGTCTCCCAAGTCGGATACACAGCCGGCAGTGCTTCCTATGCTCCTTTTGTTCCACCCTCATTTCCTGGCCTGCAACTCTGTGCTCCTTGGGGACGCTGCACATATCAAAAATGCAGGGTGAAGTTGTCTAGAAATGGAGACAGGTTGTTTTTGGCAGGAGGCCCTTGAGCCAGAAACATTTTACCAGAAGAAATATGGTCGATATTTATGGAAAATAGGATTCAACTTTCAATGGGGCTTATGTTCATAAGTCACTTAAGGCCCTTCTGAAAATCCCACCAATAATTCTTAAATTAAACAAGTCAGCATTTCCATGCAAGCTGAAGAACGGAGCGCTGTGTCCCACTTATGGATCTGAGCTAAGCAACTGAAGAGCCAAAGAAATCTTCAGAGGCTTGGTATGATCACATGGAGTGCTTGTACATTTTTTTTTATGTGCAGTATGTGACATGCATCACTCAGAAGAGCCTGAAGAGCCATTGCATTCCAGGGAGCACTGGAGAGACCTTGGCAAAATGTGTCATCTGGCCTCTTGTACTCACAATGCAAGATTTAATGACCACTGATTCATATTCAGGCTGGATTGCAATAATTTTCAGAAAATGTCTGGAGTGATAAAGGGTTCTGCCATTAGAAATATATCTTCACAAGACTTGGACCCAATCCCGAATGGTTCCTGTTTTCAACCGATGGTACAAAATATCCCATTAGGGTAGATTAAGTTTTCTTTGGGTATTTTTGCAGGATGTTACATCAAGTCCAGAGAATCCCAAGCCAAGCCAGATCAAGCTAGTTACTAAAATCAGCCGTCAGACCACCACAGGCATATGCAAGACAGCGAAGGAGGCTGGGGACTGACTGCCTGGGGAGCAGCTCTGTCTAAAAGAACCTGGGGTTCCTGGTGGACCTCAGACTAAGCATGAATGTGCAGTGCATGCTGGCAGCAAGGAAGGCAAATAAGATCCTGGGCTGTGCTAACAGGAGCATAGTAAGGGCGTCAGTGGAAATTATTACTCCCCTTTACCTGGTGCTTGTTGGAGCACAGCTGAAACATGGTACATGATTTTGACCCCCATGCCCCATTGCAAGAAATATGGTGAACTGGAGAGAGATCAATGGAGGCCACAAGGATAGCCAGAGCTGGACCACTTGCTGTGGTAATGGAGCTAGTTCAACTTGTAGATGAGAGAGCTTTGGGAGCATCTAATAGCTGCCTGCCTATGCCCTGAACAAATGCGATAATCCCATATAGTCAAGAGCATTATCAGCTGCAATTGCATTATAAAAGCCCCTGAAATCTCAGACTGGACTCACCCACCCAACTATTAATGGGGTAAATTTCAGGAAGCTGTCACTGTTTGCTGGTAGACTGCTTAGTGAAACAACAGAACTGCTCCTCTGCTTAAGATACAAAGTGGAGAAAGTGATGCAAACAAATGCTTGCAATTATTACGGTTGGTAAAATGACTTCTCAGACCCCACAGGGCACAAAGTTCTTCAGAGTATGAGTTAAGGGGGCATGAAGCAAAGCTTTGAGGGTTCCCCTCAGCTTTGAGACCACCTCCAGTGGCAAACTGGGCTAATAGTATTGCCCCAGAAGCACATAAGGGCAGTTAACGTGGAAGGTAGCATAACAGGATCCAGTCTTCTGAAGAACATGAGAAAAACTTCCTCCAGCTCTTCTAATAACCAGTGGTGGTCAAATACTTAAAATACCTGCCAGATGTTTCAAACAATGAACAGAAGGGGATATTGAAGTCGGGAGCTGATGGACATAAATTAGTATTTGTAGCTGTATAAGAGTGCTCTCCAGTGGTAACAGCACTCTTTCCCTTGTGTAATTCAGACTGCATATTAAGGAAGAAAGAGCCCACTGGTTGAACGTGAGTGGCTTTGGTAATCTTGGCAAGAGTTGGCTGGATAAATAAACTCATGACTGTGGAACTATGGTCTAAAACATCAAAGATTTGGAGATGCTTTACAAAAGGAAGCAAAAGGATTCAGATGGGAAAAAAATGAAAGAATTAAGTTAAAAATTGGATATATTACTTTTGAAACTGAGACTGGGAAGCCAGAAAAATTTTCAGATGAGAAAGATGTCTCAGTTCTAGAAAACAAAAGCTATAGAGAAGGTGACTTTTCAAATAGTATCTGTAGTACTACTGAGTAGCTTCCACACAACAAAAAACCCAAAAATAGTGCACATTGTCAGACCTTAGGGTACAAACGACAGAACATACCACCCAAAAGGCATAAACCAGTGTCGTGATTTAAGCCCCTCAATAACTCACGCAGCCTCTCTCACTCACTCCCCTCTTTTTCTTCCCCCAGTCCTGGGGGAATGGGGAGGAGAATCGAAAGAATGCAACTCGCACAGGTTGAGATAAGAACAGTTCAGTAACTAAGGTATAACACAAATCACTGCTGCTACCACCAGTAATAATACAAGAGAAATACAAGGAAAGAGAATACAACTGCTCACCAAGCCCGACCCAGCCAGTGCACCCCCCAGCAGCGAACCCCCCCAGTGCACCACCACACCTTTCCGGGTCTCTGCTCTCTGTTTTCCCATCCTGAACATGATGTGCTGTGGTATGGAATAACCTCTTTGGTCAGTTTGGGTCAGGTGTCCTGTCTCTGCTTCCTCCTGGCCTCCCCTCCTCCCTGGCATAGCATGAGGCTCAGAAAGTCCTTGGTCAGACCAAAACACTACCAAGCAGTAACTGAAAACACTGGTGTTATCAGCGCTACTCCCAGGCCCAAAATCAAAAACACAGCACTGCACCAGCTACCAAGAAGGAGAAAAAATGACTGCTGCTGCTGAACCCATGACAACCGGAAAGCGTGCGGCTGCTGTGACACTTGTTGTCCTTAGCTGTGACTACTGGGGATGTAAAAAAATTGAAGACTGTTCCACTAAGCTGCTAAGAAAGCAGATTCCCATTGAAATCTCAAGCCCACACCAATGAGCAAGAAGAAGGAACAATGGGAAGACAGAGAAAAAGAGACCCTGTGGATGTAGCACGTGGGACTTCAACTCAATTAGTAACCAGCACTTCAAGAAAAGGGCAAGGAGGAAATGCATAGTATCTGTGGAGAAGGAGGAAAGAAATGGGGACTGCAGTTTTGGAATTTCTGGAATATTTTGAAGAACAGGAAGATGTACCTAGCAGAAAGGCTATACCAGGAACTGTTTTCAGTACAGCTGGCTGTACTTTCTAGTACTTTCTACAAGTCAGTAGAAAGCTAGGGTAATGGTATATTTTTCTCTCAGATTTGTTGCCCATGAGTTAGGGACACTACAGGACAAACATAATGCCATAACTTGGAGCAGGTGAAATGAAAACTTCAAATAGATTACCTGAGGCAAACAGGCCAGCAACAGATTAAGTCATGGGACATACCATCACTCTATTGTGTATCCTGTTCTAGCAAATTCATGTGATTCAATAATCACATTTACCCTTACACTCAAATGAAAAGCAAAGCATAGCTAAGAGGAGAAAATAAAATCTTAGGAAAATTTCCATTGGGATATTAGGTAAAACAGGTATGGGCACTGCTCCTGATATCAGAACGCTCTTTCTTTTTGGAGATTGTTTGCTAGAATAAGACAAGGCTATGAAGTCTTAAGCGCCTATCTCAGACCTAGTGTGAATAGGGACATTTATGTGATAACAGTGGATTACACTAATAACCTACCCCAGTGTTACAGGAAAGATAATTTCTCTTTGTAGGATAATTAACGTCTCCATGTCCTAGATGACTGAAGTTTCTTTTAGGCCCTGATTGAGCAGGTCAGTTTACTTATATGCTTGCCTGCAATGGCATGCCTCTCTGTCCTGATGATCTATAGCTGCATTTTTTAATCACTTGCTAAATTAGACACTATATTGCCAGCCTTCTGTCCACTCCACATAGCCTTCAACTTTTCTTTTTTTTTTTTAATATAGAAAGCCAGGAATTTTTATCTCTTTTTATATTGCTGAAGAAGGCCAAGGCAGAGATTAGCAATTAGCTTCACTAAAGCCAAGTTTTAGTCAAAGAAATGCAGAAATTACAGATTCTTAATCCTTCCAAGAAGGGAGTTACGTTATTCATATGAATGATAAGTATATTGCTAAATATATTTTCCACTATTTTGCTCATGTGAATGTATTGTTGAACCACTCCACTCAAGATTTTTATCAGTTTCAGATACAAAGGCATAGTATTAAAATACTTTGGTAGTAATTTAAATTGTCTAATAATTGCTGTAACGACAACAATACTGCTGATACTGATTTGTGTGTTCTGTGTTTATTCTTTTCATACTGTTGTTTGAATTCCTACAAGCCACCCTGGGAGACAGCAAAGCAAACCAGAGTTTATCCAAGGGTTAATAACAAGAAACTTGCTTCCCAAATGCTTCTCAGATTCTGAGGCACAACTGATGACTTAAAAGGATTTCGTAGACTGTGCCTGCTGTTAAGCCTAAGAAGAAAGATAATTTGTTATATTTTAAAATGTATTCAAGCCTATAAAACCACTGGTCTTCAGGGATGGGTGTTCTTCGTTTCAGATATCATGCCAAACTCTGACATTTGGGAAAGAGGCTGTCTGAGACGATGTATAAATGAGGGGCTTTTGTGAGAGATACCAGATAGCCTTTAGCAGAGAAGTATGTCCACAATGCAGTGGAAATCTGGCTTTATGTGACGTTGTTGGTACTGCTGCATCCTATGGTGTTATAATCTCCGGCAAGGGCAACAGAAGGATCTTTCCAGCTTTTGCCTTCTCTGGTGGAGCTGCCAGCCATGTCAAATTGCATAACGCAGTTGTATGTCTACTGTGTGCTGGGTGGAGACACCAAAGTTATGCTGCTTGTTTTGTTAGCCAGAAAGCTTCAGACAAAGCTATTTCCGTATAGAAACTGTGTTATTATTGTAGTGATAGGTCAACCCCATGGATATATGTTACTAAAAAGAGCGCCAAAGCACTTATTAGGAAGTAATCTGGAAAAATAAAATAAATTTAAAAAAAAAAAGTAAAATAGAGGCTTTTATAAAAAATTAAGGAAGTACTTTCAGAAAAGTTTAATGTCTGTGAGATATCGTTCTATTGGGCTGAAGTCAAGAAACTGTGCAGCACTCAATTGTCTCAAGCCTGGAGCCAGTGCAAATGCCAGCAGAACTGGGACAGGCCAGAAATAGGAGTGTTTCTGGGTTGCTGCATTGCCTGCTCCTTCACCAGGCTGTGTGGCACAGTGCTGAGGGTGGCTATCAGCATTTCGATGCTTTTTCTCAGAGCATTGCTGAAAGAAGATCACAGTGTCAGTCAAAACTCGTTCCCACCTGCCATCTCCAAGCTACCAACATTGCTGCTGAGGCAAGCTGCCAACCAGAATGAACTTCAAGGGCAGCCAAAATATCTGGTTGGCCCTTATGTGAGTAGGTTCTGGTCAGGTCCATAGAGAAAACTCATGACGGTGACATCCCATCCCACCTCACACAGTTGAAAACCATGCAGCAAGGGGAGAGGGCAGTGATTTATTCTTAGTGACTCCCAGATATTTGAGTCCACACTGCACAGGGGTGGGTACCACCCATCTGACTGCAGCACAAGGGTGCCCCATAATACAGAGCTATGCACTGCAATATCAGCAGGGATGATAGCCCCTTATTTCCCACCCTGTCCCCCATCACGTTTCTGTTCAGTTAGTCTAGACTTTAATTATGAAAACTCCTCTACTCAAGAAGAAACTGCTGAGTTTCATAGCACTGGCTGAAATGGCCCTGTGAAAGCAGGATGTATGAGCTCTCATGTCAGGACTGTTGTGTGCCACATTTGTTGATCTCCTGATCTCATCCTTAGCTGCCCAGACAGGGCTCCAGCAACTTGGAGATATTCAGACCATGCTCCGCTGTGAACTGGGAGAAAGGAAGGCACAAGGCACAGCATGGGGGGTAAGATCCAACCAGATCACAAACTGATCTGGTGTCTGCTCTTGCTCTCAAGAAAGCTTCTAGAACTGTTTTTCTCATTCACCAACAGTCTTCAAAGTCCCGGCTTTGTGGCCTTCCTCCCTGCTCCTTATGGCCAGAAACTGAGCCACCTCAGCTCCCTCTGTCGAGCACTCATGCCTTCATGTTTGCTCCCACCAGGAAATCCACTCTCCTCCCTTCTCCTCCCCAAAAGGACCTCCCTGCTCCTTCCAAGATGCTCAGCCTCACCTTGCTCATACTGCTCTATCCTTTCCACTTATGTGGCTTAAATACACTGTGAATAAGTTAATCACCAGAGCTCTCCTACTAATCCTGCCATCCAAACTGCACCAAACCAAACTGCTGCCATAGTTGGAAAATTATTGCCAGTCAATGGCCAGTCTTAGCTATCACTTCTACCTGGCAATGCTCCCTCTTCACCAGTTGCCCTGTTGTCGTATATGCTTTACGGGTACAGGCTGACTTCTGAACAGGAATTGATCCTTCTCATTAGCATTAGGCCAGAGGCATCAAATGAAACTAGCAGGAGGCAGGTTCAAAACAAACAAAATGAAGAGCTTTAGAGCTTCTTGCAGCAAGATGTGGCAGATTTGAGAAGTTCACGTGGTTTCCTGGGGAGACTGCAATTTCATGGCAGACAAATGCAATGAAACCCAAAATAAATCTGTGGAAGATTTATCCTTGGTCCAGGAAGTTCTGTGCCACTAAAGGCTGGAGGTCAGTTGGGACAGCACTCAGTGGAGATATCATTTTATACCCTTTCATGGGCTTTTGCTTTTGGCTACCAGCAGGAAGAGGACACTGGGCTGTACAGACCTTTGTTCTGATCCAGTACGGCCTTTCCTATGTTCTTATGTTAATCTGTCCCAGAAACATGCAGCAAGACAGCAGGGAGCCTCACAACATGACTGTTAGGCAAAGGACTTTAATTTCCAGTCCCTGTGCTCTGAGGGTTAGATTAGAAACAGATTACAGCTGAAGGATCCCTGAGCAGACACGAACTGTGCCAGCTTGGGAGCTGGGCACAGGATAGCTGTTGTGCCTAAAGTAATTATCCTGGACGGGTTGGGCTGACAGGGCTAATAAATAAGAGATGTTTCAGCAAGCAGCTCTTTACAGTTTGCTTCATCTTCCTCCTCGCAGAGGAGTGATTTGGACCGTACGGGCATGTCCTCAGTTGTTCTCACCACTTAGTCCTCCACCCTGGGGGATTTTGCACAGGAGTCCTTAGAAACACTCGCAGATGCAAAGTGGAAAACATGACTTTCCATGGAAGTCCACTCAGTCAGTGCCTCCCTAGGAAGCTCCAGAAGATTCTTAGGCTAACCAGTAAGGGTCCCTGCCTTCTTGCCACCCAGATGCTGCTGCCAGAAAGATGTACAGACAACCCAAGAAGAGCCCTTAGCCTCAGCATGAGAAAAGCTTGCTGCCAGAGAGGAAGGAGACAAGAGCAGGTCTGAGGGAGGGTTTCAGAAGACAGGATTCAGGGATGAGATGCAGGAGTCGGGCAAGGAGTTGAACTTTGTGACTCTGTTTTGGATAGAGGCAACCTGGGGAGAAAAGTTTGGCACAACGCTGAGACCTTGCTTGTGATTTGCAGCATTATGGGGGAAGGCTCGTCTCCATAAATAAGCCCCTCTTCTACTGCAGAGCAGACAGAACTGAAGAGTGCCTTCCTTGCATATTGCTCAGTCAGGCAGCATTTCAACAGAGCAGAAAAACATCCTCTTTTTTTTTTCCCATTTTTTTTTCCCCTTCATTCCCCTTCAAGAAGCAGCCTGAGTGTTTGAAAGTTCTGTGGTTTGGTTTGGAGTTCAGTCATCCCTACAGAGAACTTGTTCTGCCAATCTCTACATACATGTCAGCCTAAATAGCAACAGATGTACAGTACCTTAGATGTATAAAATTTTCATAAAATATAACAAACGCTGTTTTTCCACTTGGGATGAGTCATTAACCATATGCTCATGATACTGCTCTTTTCAGGGGAAGAGCTGAAGTCCAATGTTTGGGCTAGACAGAGCCCAGTCCTGTGAGGTTTCCCAAGAGCAAAGGAAAAGACCCCTTTCGCCCCAGTTTCCCTAAGGATCCCTGAGACCCCACACACACACAGAAGTCACAAGTCCAGTGCTTGCAGCTTCTTTGTAGGAGCAAGGTCTTCTCTGGGGTAGGCAATCCAGCCTAATAGTGAGAGAAGGGGAGCACCCCACTGCAGGTCTGCAGAAACCTGACAGCATGTGAGTGGGCACACAGGGGACATTGTTCCAGGGGACATCCAAGCAGACACGGTCTCATTGTGCTTTCCATGTTTCCGAAGGCAAGGAGAGTGTGCCTGAGGCACGGTGCTGCTTGGAGCCCCCCTGGGAGAGCTGCAGACAGACCTCACTGTGAGCAGGGGTCTTACAGACCCAGTCATTTTGACTCTTTCTCCTCCTATGAGCAGTAGGTAATCGAAAATTGTCTCAGATAATCTCTTTTTACATTAAGTTTGGAGATGGTCCTTTTCCACCTCCCACTGCAGCCAGCAGGAGTTTCCCCCACCTCAGCAGGAGTGGGGGCAGCCTTTGCTGCTATGAATTTGTCCTCTCCCTCCAGGTTTGGTTTTTTCCTCACTGAACCTTCACTCCAGGTTAGCAGTATGTGCAAATAGGAGTTAATCCCTTGGCTAAATTTTTATTTAAAGGCAGAACTTACTAAATGCTGCTCCACTGGGGTTTAAGGAGGTTATATTTTATCTCATCAGCAAAACCAGGGCTGAGCCTAGAAAAACAGCAAGCCATGATTATAAACAGGAAAGTGATAGTTGAACTTTGCCATGTATTCCAATCCCTCTCATATGCAAGCTGTACAAATGTAGCCATTTCTTTTTAATTATATTAAGAACTCCAAATCTCAGTTCTGTTCAGTACAACAAGAACATTGAGGCAGTTCCCAATGAGCTGTACTAGCAAAACCAGCTATGACAGTTTCCCCTGGACCCTACAGGAGTTTTCCTCCTGGGTCTTCTTGGTATTAGCCTTCATTTACTCTTGGCATGTTCTAAGCAAATGGCCACTGGGAATTCAGTGGAGGAAGAGCACACAAGCCTAGTAACTGGTTTTGCGCAGTGGGGAGCATTGCCATGCACAAAATTTACTTCAGTGTCTGGGGAAAGCCAGCAAACTGGAGAACAAAGATCTTTTCCCAAGATTCCAGATGCTGGCCCATGTGAATCAGAGACACAAAAGTGCTTAGTCCACAACAGCCAGGTCCACTTGGCAGCTATTAAGACGGACAAGACTGAAATGGTGCAGCACAGGTAAAGAAAGACCTCTCCCAGCAGTACATGGTATCAATCCTGGTTCTGGGAAATCCCTCCTTGCCAAATGAGAGGGCTGTAAAAGAGCTAGCGAGGTATCACCGTCCAGTGCAGGGGTTCACAGAGAGCTCTGCATATACCATAACCTCTTTCTTCACAGGCAGTGCACAGGTTATGATTAAATCACTGCTGCATATTTGTGAACCCCATTTGACATGAGGACAGTTTCTCCTATCCTGCAGCATCATGCCTCCAGAGTGTGTAGGCTACAGTCCACCTTCCTTTATCAACTCTAGCTCTGTTGTGCACTGTTGAATGCTGTAATCCAGACCATGCTTTATTATTAATGACCTCTTCTTATTTATTTCAGTTATTGTGAGCACTTAGCACACACTCATCATTGTATATTATGAGTTTGTTTTATGGGGATTACGTCGAGTAATTATCATTCCAAGTAACAGAAACAAACTGTCATGCTCCCCCACTGCCAGCAGCTTTTAATCTGACCAGACAGTGAGGAACGCAGGATTTCACAGTTTAAACAGATGGAAAGGTCTGGGCAAAGAGGTGTATCTTGCAGCTCCTTCTAAATGCGGCCAAGTTCATGCTGAAGCATATTTCTGTCAGGGGCATATTCCAGAGGTGTGAACCTGGAGTGCCCTGTGAGCATTCAGCTCCAGCTTCCAGCTAAGAATAGTTCGTACGGCAGATTGGAGGTAGCAAGGCTGTTCTTAAATATACAGCCTTTGGCTGTAGTGACCACAACCTTGAATTTCACCTCCCTATCTACTTCACAGAGAGCAGAGCACTGGCATAGTGTAAGGCTGGGGTAGCTCCTCCGGGTGCTTTTCCAGGGCCGTTATCAGGATTTGATGGATGCACTGTCAAAAAGTACCAAAAAGAGGACTAAGTGGTGGAGTGCAGGCCGTCCTGTTGGGGATTCTTGGGAAGAGTTGGAGGGCTTCCTTTAAACAGGGCTTTTGCACCAAAGGAGGAGCATGCTCTTCTTTATACTGTCTTACTGAGGAGCACAAAGAGAGCTCTGGGAACAGGGGTAGGGCCAGAGATATGGAGCTGGTAGGAGACATCTGAAGCTTGGACATGCAGAGAAAGAGAACAGGGGCTCAGTGACCTGCCAGTCCTCAGACCTCTGGGTGTAGAGGTGGCACAATGCTGGGTTCCATGAGGTGGCAGACAGCTCCTCAGTGTGGACAGGTATGACATGGTGTTGACAATCAGCTGTTATTCCTGCTCCAGGTGTGGTCCGAGGGTTCAAAGCACACCATGGCTAGCACAGCCTTGGCCAGGGGACTGTGGGATCTCTGCTTTACTCTGAGTTGTAAAGTGATGCATACATCCTAGTTGAGTGGTGTTTAAGTAGGTCAGAGGAGGTAGCTGTGGGACCAAGTTGGAGAAGTTTTAGTAGTAAAAGCAAAATGAGGCTAATGATGGAGCTCATCAGTGTCCCAAATTCTTTCTTTGAATACTGAAAGCCAGGCTTTGCCAGTAAATAGAGGCCATTTGAGGGAAGGGGGAGATTTTACTGTCTTCTTTCAATGTACCCTGGACAATGCTAAGAGCAGGTTATGTGACAGTAGGAGGAGTCGTCCATATAGTTCAGGAGTCACAGAAGTGTTGCACAGTACTTCTCTGCATGGAAAGTGGAAGCTAGTGTTATGCAAGGCCAAATTCATGGAAGGAAAAAGGAGCATAAAGGGTTATCTGAATGAAGGAGAGAAGTGCCACATGTATAATAATATGTCTGTTTGGACATAAAGTCTCCTCTTCCACAAGCAAGGGACCCGTGCTATGGTACTTAGCCTTACTTGTGCTAAAATAGTGAGCCTAACTCTCATCCTGACACATGTTCCAGGCCAGTGAAGTCTTTGTGTGAGGTCCATACCCCACATTCTGCATGGGGAGAAAGAAGGGTGCACAAATGCAGTGCCATCTGACCTTTCCTGGAGCGGTCGGCCTCCTTCTAGTTTGAGATGACATTCAGAATGTGGAAAGAGGGGCTATGCTCAGGAGACTGGCAAAAATAGATCGCAGTTTGACTAGGAGATCACACATAAATACATGTAGACTGTGCCCAGGCTGTCCCACAAGAGAAGAATTTGGCATGTGTTGAAGGTGGGCCAACACACAGGTATTGGATGGTTTCCAGGCATTATTGTTTCTGTAAGCAACACCAACAGAAAGATATTGGATCCCCAGCAGTTGTCATGCAAAATCATTCTCAATCCATTTTGTCCTCACGGGTGCTGCTGTCCTCCACCTCACCTTCATGAAAGTTGGCGTTAGGAAGATCATGACTAGCTGGGCAGAGTTTTTGACTCAAGCTGAGTTTTAGGAAAGGAGATGTGTCAGATCAACATAGCCATACTGAAATGGTTTATGAACAGCGCTGCGCAGAGCACTATACATTAGAGATGCGTAACTAAGAACTTTACTGAGTTTGAGCAGTGGCAAACACCATGCGGGAGGAAGGGCACCATGTGTGGGAAAAGCAGAGGGAAGGGGAAAAGAGGAGGTTGGGCTGGTTTGTGAGTCCCTGCTACCCTGCACCCAGCATCTGCTTAAATTCTAATCAGACACAAGGAGCACAGCTCTCCATGAGAGCTGTTGTCCAAGCTGCTGTGCAGAAAGGAAACCTGAGCTGGAGCAGGGTCTGGTCTGGGCGCTTTGAAGTGATTTTTTTCAGTAAGGAAATAATTTCCTTTGTCTGTACAAGTTCAGGAAAACTGCCTCATCGGAGACTGGTTCTCAGGACGTTTGGATCATAATTATTTTGTCCAGAAAATCTCCGTGACTGGAAATGAAAGAAAAAAAACATATAAATGGTAGGGGAAAAAAAAGCTTGTGAATATATATCACATCCATATGCGGAGGGAGGAAAAAAGGAGCCAGGGCTCAATTAAAACAACAGTCGAGAATTCATTCCGCTCTCACCTACATTGGAGTTGCCCTGCTGAAAACACAGAGGAGCCCTAACTAAAGAAACATGGGGGATAACTATCTGCCCCCTCCCTGGAAGACACCAATGGGTTTGTTTGGTGCAGTGCTGTTCAGGGTTTCAAAATAACATGTATTTTTGCAGCACCTCTGCACTGTGAGGGGATTGCAAAGAGGCAGCAGAGATAAACATAGGACACATGTTTAGAGGTGTTTTATGGGGACAGAGAGGAGAAGCCATGGATGTAAAGAGGCAGTAGGCACTGCCAGGGCTCGGGTTTCTTTTCTTTCTGGCCGTTTGATTCAACAAGCAATCTCACGTGCCGTGTCAGCAAGATGCCGGGAGCGTTTCTCCCTTCTCTTTCTATCCCCATTTACAGGGTGCTGAGCAGCAGTCCTGTGCTGCAGTCAGGTCTGGGCTGCTAATGCCCTTCCCACTTGGGGCCCAACCTGGATCCCTTATGTGTGCGTAACTTCTACTGAAATCGGTGCAAGTGTTTTGCCTGCAGGATTAGCTGTGTCCCTGGGCAATTCCTAATATTTTCTTTCCTTCTGTTCTTCACGTTGGAAGGTTTAACAGAGTCACAGAGCTCTGGTGTCCAAGAGACCATTCCCTTCCAAAGCAGGATCTCTCCCTCTGGTACACTTGCCAGCATGCTGTCCAGTCCAATTTCAAGTGAGTCAAATGTTGGTGTTTCCATCGCTTGCCTGGAAGACAATTCCACTGCTCAAGCAGTCCAAGCCATTAGGAACATTTTCCTGATATTCAGCCTAAATATTCTCTTTCTCAAATTCATCCCATTGCTCCAGGGATTCATGTAACTGGAGATGGGCTCATGTTAAAATCTCTTGCTGTGCCTTTCCCTGGACAAATTCATTTAGTACTTTCATGAAGAATGCAGGGAAGGGTGGAAATATGGAGAGAATGAAGGCAGGCAGGCAGGCAGGAAAGAAGGGAGGAAGGAACAAATGAACATGCATGCCCACTGTACCATCCTGGAAGCAGAGAAATGCTTCTAGAGCTCTTACTTGATTAAAAAAAAACCAATTTTGAATCCTAAAAGGTGCTCTTTTGATACATTGGCACATGAAGCCCACAGTTTACATACAAACCAGGCACATCATTTGTAGCGATAATAAAAGCATCTTCCCATCCCGTTAAACCCTGCAACTGTATTTTAGAGAGATTGCATCTAACAAAGCTATTCTTTTTTGTATCTCATGCAGTCTTTACCTCAGCTGGTAGTGCTGAGCTAAACACAAATGGGTGACCACTGTGGTGACAATTTTGCTTCCTATTCAGTAAAGCAAAAAGGCACATATTTAACTTTAACACTGAGCTTAGCTGAATCCAGGTTTTGTGCTTTGGACACTTGTCAAATTTGAAATGACCAAAACTACCAGCACGCTTCATTCAGGTCACTAAATGGTACTGTGGAGGTGAGGGTCTTATTCTCTGTGTTTGCCCTCCCGCCTGTGCTGAACAGCTACATTTCAATAGGTTGCAAGCACTCCAAGTAACCATCTCATGTATGGTCGAAATAATGGAAAGATTGAAATCAGCTGCCTACTGCCCTAATCTCTCTGAAAGAGTCATTTGGAGTATGATTCCTAATGGGTATGTTTTAGTTTTTGATCGAGTGATTCACTGGCATTCAAAAATGTCAGCCTTGTACTCCAAGAAAACAACACATGGTCACTGGTTAATTGAAATCTTAGGCATTTGTGCCTCTTAAATGAATTATGGAGGTTGTGATCTCTACTTACTCCAGTCTTCTCTTCAGTTACTAAACCTATTCTATTTCCTCCCTTTTTCATTCTTTTACATTTGAAGAATAAATTACAAAACCTGATCAGATTATTTCTTCCCTTTAGGGAAAGAAATGTGAGAGGGGCTCAGACATCTTTCTTCTCAGGTATTACCAGCATTATCTAATAGAGAAAACAGGTTTCTGCAGGCCCTATGCTCAAACCTGCTGGTTCCTTAGCAAATTCTGCCGCAAAATGGGATGCCAAAGCTGTTGGGTGCAGAAGGCATTTGTGCATCTCTGTCTCATCCCTAGACTCTGTATCTTCTGAATGCACTGAAATCTCACTCCCAAAGGCTCTTCCTTTTGGGAGGAATGCTTTCTGTGTAGAGGAAGAAAACACAGCTGGATGTATGCACAACAGTGTGTCTTAAAAACTGCTGCACATTTGTCTCTTTCATGTAAAAGAAGCCTCTGATAACAGGCACTGGCTCCTATGATCACTAAATTAATTACTGGTTGTACTTCATGCTGCTAATAAATGCAAAAAAGCCATCCTATATAGGAAGTGTTAGGTAGCTGTGCTGTCTGCAAACGTGGCAGCCTAATATTTGAACCCTTTGGGCTGGAATATTGTCTCTGAACTGTAACCAAGGAACATCATTGCTGCCTCAATTTACTGAGGTCAACAGCCTTCTTCAGATCCCACTTTGAAACCCCTGCCTCAGCTAATACCTCCAGGAGAGGAAGGACAGAGTGAAGAGAACAGGGATGTAAGGGTGAAGCAGGGTTGTTGTTGCTAATTTTTTAATTAGTATTGTTATTATTGTTGTTGTCGTTATTTAATTAACATTTAATTACAGTGTTCAAAATGCATACCTGATGAATAATACTAGGCTGTTGTCTACCACTTAGCATCAGCAGATCTCCAAATCCTTCTAGAAAAATTCCATTATTATCCTCATTTTCCTGAGTGCTGGGACTTTCAAAACAAAACAAGGTGCTTATGAGCCATTCAGGGAAAGTATAGGGAGATGGATGCTTGTGGGAGAGTATTTGTACCGCTGTGTTTTCCATGCATGTCCACGGGTCATGTCCTTGTCGCTGTGAAGGCCTGACCTCCAGATGTCCAGAAATTTTTTACAAAAATCCAGTGTCTTTTTCCCCCTCTTTTTTCCCTGCCCAGGAAAACTTTCCAGTTGGAAACTGATGCCACAGCCCAGGAAAGCCAAACATATGGAAGTTTCACATTTTGCCAACAGGAAACACTCAGGGGACCAAAGGTCATTTACCAGGCTGGGGCTAAAGCCAGGGTTACAACCCACATTTCCTGACCTCTGAGGTAGTGCTAAACCCACTAAACCCCTTTGTCCTTCTCTATGCGCATTATATTTCCTCTACTCTTTCCATGGCTTTCAAGAGGACCTGAAGCCCCATGGACATGGTTTCCGCAGTGTATGTTCAGCTGGCTGGCTAGCTGGTCCTCTGAAGCCTCAGGCATTGCTTTACTAGAAATATGTGGTAATAATAACGTGACCACCTGCCCTGCTTTGTCAGCTGCCTGGAGCTGTTGGTGAGCCTCAGCCGTGGTACCTTTGCTGGCCTCCCTTTCTGCCAACGGATGTTTGCTGTGTCCAGGTGCCTGTGTGGCCATGTCCTCCTTCCCGCGTGTCAGCACATTGCAGAGCAGTGAGCACAGGCTGGGCTGGGATTGCTGGCATGTTGCTGAACTGCCTGTGTTGATTTCAATCTGTCCTGGTGTTTGTGCAGGATAGTGTGGGGTGCTGGGGGGTTCAGGAGATGCCCTGGGCTGTTATGGCTTATTTGAGCAGGCTTCCTTCCTACCCTCCACCCCTTGCCTAACTGACAAACCCCGCTCCTCTGGATTTGGCAGCAAAGCTCGTTGTTTTGGACTAGGTCCTCTTTTATAGGGTCTTATACCGGCAGTTGGTCTCTTTCTCAGTTAGCTTGGATTCATAGTCAGTGCTTTGGGCCAAAACCAGCAAGACTGCTCTCCTTGAGAGGGTCTTCTGACACCAGAAAGGGTGTGGCAGAGGGATGGAGGAAGATGAGCTGTTCCCTGTGTGAGCATGAGTAAGTTTTGTTTGGAGAACAAAAATGTCCCTCCATGTTGATCTGCATAAGCCAGAGGTCAGCTCACACAAGGGATGGGACATCTGCCTTATCTTGACTGATCTCCTACATATTTTTCACTGAGAACTTTGCTTTTCCCATACTGTATTGCTTTGGAGGTTAAGTTTACAGCAAGAGGATACAAGGCTAATTTCAGGAACACAGTGGTAGCCCCAGGGGATTTGTTTATATTCAGTATATGATCTCCACTTGAAGCTATACAAAAAGGTGAACAACAGTAAAGGGTGCATGCTTGTATGTGCATGCACATTTGTGTTTGAGATGTTCCTTGAAAATGCCAAGCGATAAAATCTCTTTTTCACTCTTTTCCCCTCTCTGGACTGATTTATTAATAATTTGTCTTCCATTGCAAAAAATGGGCTTTTATGTGAATTGTACTGTGCCCTGAAATTGTTTTAGTGGCAGATCATAACTTACTATTGAGGTTTCAGGAGTCAGTGCAGAGCACAATGCCATCTCCATATTCATATTTCAGATCTGTCAGGGCACCCGGATTGTTCATGTAATCAGATGGATTTCCATTCGAGTTCCTTGAGAGACAAGAAAACTGGCCATCACAGAGAGATCCTTGGCAATTAAAATGAATAAGAGCTGCCACTCTCAGTGGATGTCTTCTGGGTTACCAGGGGGGACAGAGATTGGTATGAGGTTTAATCAGGCACTAACAGCACCTTGCTGGGAACTTCATGGCTGATAAAGGCAGCAGCATCAGACCAAGTAGCTCCTCTCTTTTTAAAGGGAAAGCAGCCTTTTTTTTTCTTTTTCCCTTTTTTTTTTTTAATATAATAAATCCCATGAAGTTTTGTAGTGTTTGATGGCAGAGAAGGGTTAAAGGGTTTGGGGTTACTTTTCTTCTCTTCCTCACAAATGAATCACCCCTTTTTGTTGGTTAAAATCAAGTGAAACGTGCACACTGGATGCTCAGTACATTTGCAGGGTGGTTTTTAATTGCTTATATTTTGCTTGTGCTGTGGCTACTAATGTGATATTTAGGCTTTATTAATTAATTTCACTGTGACTTTGTGGCTATTGAAGGGTGACAGATTGGCAGCCCAGAGTTGGAAATCCTTTACTTATCCCCAGAACAATTACAATGCAGGCAGCAGCAATGAAAGCATCCCCAGCCAGTGTGGAAGGCCCAGAACAAGGATGAAGGCAAAGCCTTCCCGGCCTCTCTGCTGAGACTGCTATTAAAGATACCAATTAGTGCCAAACTGTATTTTGTGATGGAGGAGGCACCGTTCCACTAGGACAGGATGCTAACTGCGGCACCTTTACTCCTTGGCTGGCTGCAACTTTCAGTCCTTAACAAAATGGCCTGAATTAGCACCTGCAGTCCTCCCGGCCTGACCCAGTACAGCCCTAAGCCTCAGGTGAGCTGTATGCACCCTCCATGCTGGGCTATACCAAGGAGGGTCTGTGCATACCAGCAGCACACAGAGCAATGCAGGGGTCAAGTTGCTGCCTCTGTAGCATCTGTTCTCACTGAACCTGCCTGTTACCTGCTCTTTATTTAGTGGGGTTTGCTGTGAAGGGAATAAAAGGGAAGGAAAATTTTCTCTTGTTGTGTTTTGCCCCCAAATATGTGCACCCATAATTCCAGTGCATCACCAAAAGCATTTGTATGATGGACCACAGAAATATTAAGGCTTTTTCTTGTAAGGCTAAAGAGTCACAGCTTCATTTATACATATGCAGTTCCTTTGCATGAAGTGGGTAATGGAGTGGGTTGTTTAAGGTACAGTATGCAGTGCTCAGAGCATGCCTGTATGCAAGAGTTTTCCTTCAAGAAGACTTAACGGTGACTGTACTGCATCTTAACTGTCAAGCTATTTTTTCCTTGCTAGGTTTCATTTGTGTTTTTCTTCACCTTTTGGAGACCCCTTACCTCTCGCCTCTTAAATCTATGCTCACCACAGAGCAGACATAATCCCAGATTTTCAGTAAATCAACACTATATGCTCCCTACTGACTAGGAGAATTTGATACTGACAGATTGTTGCACCTAAAAGAAAAATACTGCCATAGTTTCTCTAACATGCTTTGCCTGCAGTGCCGAGCAAGGATGGATGTGTGATATCCATTATGAATGTAACAATACAGGTAGCCTACTATAATACAACTATTTTTAATTTATATTTCATGACGGAGAGCATGGGTGCAGCCATGAATCATTGTCCTCCTCTTTTAGCTGTCCATAATATTGCAGCCACACAATTAAGTCCTTTCATCAGCAGCACTGCAGATTTCAGTCTTGAGCAAAGCCATTGTTTAATCTACACATGTACAGGAACCACCCTGTAGAACAGCAACATTTTGCATTTATATGACACCCAACATCTGAGTATCTAGCTACGTGCTGGACAGATGTGTAATTAATGTTGCCTTTCAATCTCTCTGTTTGGCGGGTAAATTCTAGACTGGGAACAAAGTTATATTCAATCCTGGGATGTGATTCTGAGCATCAGCAATGCCTGTATGCTATATAATTCTCCCACGTGCTCAATGAAAGGATTAAATGTGTCCCCTCTCCTCACCCTAACTTTTCCTAGATCCCTTAAAGGGCTACTACAGCCTACACAATCTTCATCCCTGAACTAAAATCCTTTGGATCCTCCGGGGTCCTTATTAATGGAATGTTTGTTATGCTCTGCCTAGAAATGGTCTTCAGTTTCCTTACTGTTTTGCAAAGACCATGCCATGGTTTCCAAGTAAATCCTTCCCTTTCATCTGCCCCTTATTAGCCCAGATGAACAGAAGTGCAGGGAACTCTCCTTTTAGCAGCAAGATCTCCATTCAGTGAACTGCATAAATATACCATGCACAGAAAGAGATATTAGGGTCTGACAAACTCCATCCTGCCCAGACCCACCTCAGGGCAACCCTCTCCAGCCTGGTTCTCTCTAAGGAGCAGAAGCATCAGCCTGACAAGCCTAGGCAGTTCCTGAAAACCTTGGAGCAGTGTTTCAACTCCTGGGCAGATTCTTCCACCTCTTGTGATGCAGAGATCCTTATAATCCTGCCAGTTATTTAATCACTCCTGAGAATTCCCCTGGGAATAAGCATGGGTTTAGGGGCACCAGGGAGGAATAGACGGTTGGAAGCTTTCCTCGACAACCACCGGTAAAGTCCTATCTGGAGGGAGTGAAGTAGTGAAACATCAAGGAAACAGTGTGCTGTCGTAAGAAAGAAACCAAATTCTCCCCCCTCTCTGTATTTTCCTTTGAGTCACAGGAAGGTCTGATGTAGTTCCTTCTCTGTGGGAATCTGGCTTTGGGTGACTATCTCAGTGTGCAAGAAAGGTTGGGGTACTCACATAGGTCAAAGGAGAGAACAAAACTCCACACTGGCACAGGTTCACCAGCTGAAGCGATGCACTAGCTCTCCCAGAAGAAACAAGAACTACCTGAGATGGGGGAAGGGGGTCTTTGGATCCCAAGGCAGATCTGGTAACAGCTGTGGCATAGCCCAGGGCTCAGCTACACTGGAGAAGGTCTGCTTCTTTCCAAATACCCACAGGACTGAGAGTCCAAACACCAGGGCTTGCATTGGAAAAAAAGAATTTAATCAAAGAGCAGTATTTCAAAAGAGAACACAAGAATACTGGAATAGAAGGCAAACATTTTGTCTGTCCAGTTGGTTAGAGATTACACAGACAAATTTATAGGTGTTAAATTGGACACCAGAGGGCTTCCATATTGTTCTGTGAATGAATGCATTGCAGAAGTAGCAATATTAAATGCAACAGAGGCAAAGCAGTGTTAAAACCCCCACATGTTCCCTACTCTATGTTGTGATTAGCTGAGCTGACAGGCAAATTACAACTGAAAAAAAGAAAGATTTTCTACGGTTTGGGTAGGATTCCTTTTAAATTTACCCATCAGCCAGTGATGACCCTCTTAGCAGTACAGTGCAGTGCCATGGAACAGCATTTTAGGGCATCAGTTAAGATTACTGAGGGCACTGGTTAAGGAAGGAAGAACAGCACCTACTGATACCGCAGCACCAACATGAATAGCATCCTGGGGCTTTCCTTCAAGGACTTCTGTCCAAATACTAACCAGAACCAATCTCATTACCTTACAGAGGATTTGACAAGACCAAGGCAACATGGCTACAGGCAACAGTGCAGGGGGTGTTTCTTACTACCCTTACCCAGATAAGAGCAGATAGGCTGCAAATGGTAACCTACAAGACAAGCAAAGAGTCAAGGCAAGAAAAAAAAGAAGAGGCTGAATCTTAAAAGTGGTTCTGGAGTGAGGCTTATGTGTTGATGCAGGACCTAAAAACAATCCCAGGCTCCTCTAAAGCACTTATTTGAGAAGACTGAATGAATTTCAGAGCAGAACCATTGCCTCTATAACCACTGCTTCTGGGATAGATTCACAGCATAAATCCTCTGGGACAGATTCAATGTTAGAGTGAGTGAACGTAACTCTATTGAAGTTAATGGGCTTGCACCCGCTTATATTAAAGATGAATTTAGTCTATAGAGAAAGAAAATGGGATTTAACCGGCAAATCACCTGTTATAGAGACTAACAACATAATATCAGATGAAAAGACAAGCAAGAATTAGGGAGTTTGCTTAAAATGCTTCATTCTATGCTCACCTGAATAGACTGCATTCCCTGCGTTTTTAATTACGCAAAACCTTTTCTACTAGCTAGCACTGTGAAGAATAGTATTTAACATTCATATTATATTAGCAACCAGAGGTTCTATGAGGGTCCCATTACACTCAGTGTTCTACAAACACAAAAAAGCATGCCTGGTGCCCTCTCCAAAGAACTTCCACGTTTTCCTGTGGATGTGGAGGCCAATTAGAGCTGCTGGAGTAAAAATTTAACACTGTGGGACTAACACCTGAGGGCCAACAACTAGGAGACATATCCAATTCCAGCACAGCCAGTTTGTGGGAGATCAAGACTGAATACATGCACTCCAAATATTCAAATACCAGATTAAATTTTAGGAATAGAATGAATAAGGGGACTGTCTACGGTACCTTTGTTAGCGTCAATAGGGTAATAAATCAACAGGAGAGAAGACTGATACAGTAATAAATAATTGCTGCTTGCATATGAAACCTTGCATTGTGCTCTGTAAGTATTCTGAGGGACTTGGATGAAAGTATAAGGCTATTACTAATCATATTAATAACACCAATCCTGTTGACTTGTAATCTAAAAGTATCACCCTGGTAGTGGATGATACAGCTGAGTAATGAAGTGATGGCAGGTGACCCAGGAATTTTTTCTCTTGGAGGAACCATTTATGAAGTGGTTGCAGGCTCTGTGCACAAACACAGGGCAGTGATAGTCAGGAAAGCTAAAGCCCAGTTAGAATTGAGTGTGGCCAGGGATATCAAGGGTAACATGAAGGGCTTCTATAGGTATGTTCCAAACAGAAGACAGACAAGGGCCCTCTCTGTAAGGAAATGGGAGAGATGGCTACCCTGGATTAAGAGAAGGCTGCAGTTCTCAATGATTTCTTTGCCTCAGTATTCACTGGCAAATGCTCTGACCACACCACCCAAGTCTTGGAAGGCAGACACAGGGACTGTGAGAATGAAGACCCTGGGCACACTGTAGGAGAGGATCTGCTCTGAGACCATCTTAGGAACCTGAACATATATAAGTCCATGGGACCTGATGAAATCCATCCGTGCGGGTCCTGAAGGAGCTGGCAAATGAAGTTGCTAAGCCACTGTCCATCATATTTGAAAAATCATGGCAGTCAGGTGAAGTTCCCAATGACTGGAAAAGGAAATATAACCCCCGTTTTCAAGAAGGGGAAAATGGATGAGCCAGAGAATTACAGAGCAGTCAGCCTCACCTCTGTGCCTGGCAAAATCTTGGAGCAGATTCTCCTGGAAGGCATGCTGAGGCACATGAAAAACAACAAGGTGCTTGGTGACAGCCAGCATGGCTTCACTAAGGGGAAATCCTGCCTGGCCAATCTGGTGGCCTTCTATGATGGGGTTACAGAACTGATGGACAGGGATAGAGCAGTTGATGTCATCTACCTGGACTTGTGCAAAGCGTTCGACACTGTCTCACACGACATCCTTGTCTCTAAGTTGGAGAGACATCAATTTGATAGGTGGACCACTCAATGGATAAAGAACTGGCTGGATGGCTGCACACAAAGAGTAGTGCTCAATGGCTCAATGTCCAGCTGGAGACCAGTAACAAGTGGTGTCCCTCAGGGATCAGTGTTGGGACTGGTCTTGTTCAACATCTTTGTCAGTGACATGGACAGTGGGATTGAGTGTGCCCTCAGCAAGTTTGCCAATGACACCAAGCTGTGTGGTTCGGTTGATACACTGGAGGGAAGGAATGGCATCCAGAGGGACCTTGACACACTTGTGAGGTGGGCTGATGCCAACCTGATGAAGTTTAAGCATGCCAAGTGCAAGGTCCTACACCTGGGTCAGAGCAATCCCAGGCACAGCTACAGGTTGGGCAGAGAAGAAACTCAGAGCAGCACTGCAGAGAAGGACTTGGGGGTGTTGGTCGATGAGAAAATGAACATGAGCCGGCTTCAGTGTGCGCTCACAGCCCAGAAAGCCAACCGCATCCTGGGCTGCATCAAATGCCTGTGACCAGCAGGCCGAAGGAGGTGATCCTGCGCCTCTACTCTGCTCTCCTGAGACCTCACTTGGAGTACTGTGTGCAGTTCTGGTGTCCTCAACATAAAAGGGACATGGAACTGTTGGAACAAGTGCAGAGGAGGGCCACAAGGATGATCTGGGGACTGGAGCACCTCCCGTATGAAGATAGGCTGAGAAAGTTGGGGCTGTTCAGGCTGGAGAAGAGAAGGCTGCATGGAGACCTCATAGCAGCCTTCCAGTATCTGAAGGGGGCCTATAGGGATGCTGGGGATGGACTATTCATGAGGGACTGTAGTGGTAGGGCAAGGAGTAACGGGTTCAAACTTCAACAGGGGAAGTTTAGATTGGATATGAGGAAGAAATTCTTTACTGTAAGGGTAGTGAGGCACTGGAACAGGTTGCTCAAAGAAGTGATAAATGCTCCATCCCTGGCGGTGTTCAAGGCCGGGTTGGACAGAGCCTTGGGTGACATGATTTAGTGTGAGGTGTCCCTGCCCATGGTGGGGGAGTGTGAAACTTTTCAACCCTAACAATTCTATAATTCCATGTACTCACCCTGCCATGGCTGCATGCCAATTCATAAGACAAGCTCGCTCCCAGAGTATATATAAAACATTAAAACCAAGAAATTAACAAATTAGTTTAAACCTCATTAAATGCTGCTTAAAAAAACACGAACAATCAAACAGAGAAATATATATGACCAAACATAGGGTCCTCATACCACTTTCTTACACCGCTGTCTCAGTAGACAGGTTTTCAAGCAGTTGTCCTAACTGGAGCAACTTCGAGCTGTATTATAGTGTGTGTAGATAGATAAATGGGTAGGTGTATGCAACAATCCCCCCTCACCCTTTCCTACTGCTTCTCCTCCAAGGTGGCATTTCAGAGGCATGCCAAGAAAGGGCAGCCCCAGAGGGACTGTCAAAAAACAGCACAACCCAGAGCAGCCCTGAGGCTGTTCTGGTTTGCACCAGGGGTTAAACCTGCCTCTAGCCAGCCTCAGGATTCGGGGTGTACATACAGAATGGCACAGCCCACTATCTCCCCACTCTGTGGTAAACTGACTGATACTCAAGGGCATCTGAAAGCAAACTCAATAGAGCTAGTCTGGATTCAGAGTGCTGTAGCAGGGAGCAAAGCCTGGTCCTTTTCCCACTCCTTTGACCAGAAGAAAAGATCATTCATATTCTGTCTCTCAGTCACCAAAACCTATGCCAGAAAAGACTCCACAATTTTTCCCAGGTGTGACCTATACCCAAGTCTGCAATGTCGAGAAGTAACTCCCTGTCCACAAATACATTCACTATGTCAGCACATGCTAACACTCCCAGCTCAAGTACAAGTAAGGAAAAACATTGCATTTTTAAAGAGGCATCTAGTGATGGAGGATATATCCTTTGCTGTCCAGGAGTGGAAAACCTCTAACACTGGATAATTATCTCTAAGATGAAGGGCTTAATTGGGAATGTCACAAGCTAAACTTTCTTCTCTTTGAAGAGCTGTCTACCTCACATGGTGCTCAGAGAAATTTTAGACAGCAGACTCAGTTCAGTTTTCATTGTTTGCTTTCTGTTCTATAAAAATGAGGCAGTCAGGGAAATGCTACCAAATGTGTCTTCTGTGCTTCCATCCACGTACCCAGTACTTCCGCGGTGACACCCAAACTCAGGCAAAAGAATGATGATGAAGGTCAAGAGTAGAGAAAGGAAACTCAAAACAATAATGGGTGATTTATAGCATACAGCGAATCTTATCTGGGTCACGCTTTTGAAGGGCCCCATTTCTCAGCTCTTCTAATTCTTAAATTAATTAAGTTCTCATACTCATTATTTTGTTTCTCTTTTGCTATGTAGCTTGACACACAGAGGTGACAGGCTGAGCGATGCACTTCAGAGCAATTATTTTTCTTATGCTATGTGATTCTTGAGCTTTCAACAGTCAGCCTTGTCTCTCTGCAGCAACAGGACTTAGAGATACTCCTCGCTAAGGCTTCTTCAGCCTTCCTCTGTTTATTCAGACCTCTTCCACATCTTCCTTAATAACCACTACCCAGATTTCACTTGTGTGGCCTATTGAATTGGAAGTCTTTCCTCCAATCGTGCTCATCCGAAGGGGATTAAGAGCCTTCCTACAACCCCCAGGCATTTGTGATTACATGGGATGATGGACATTTTCCAAAGAGGAGACTGCTGCAGGGAGGAGGCGCACTTATTCTCTCTGACATTCTCATTGCTTGCATGGACCTCCTCCATCTTCCTGCACTGACACTCGGATTCTGCTGTTGCAAATGCAGTCCAAGCACAAAGCTCGACAGAGGAATGAGGCAGCTATCTCCTTACAGTATGATCTGCCACATTCTGTCCACAGAAGTCTTGATCCAACAAAATTCCCCCTGAAGAGCATCCTTGGTGTGTCTTCTGCATGGGTAACCATCTGAGCTCTTTGTAGGCTGCAGTCTGAAAACCATAAGCTCAAGTTCGGAAAATTGCCTACCAGACTCCTGTGGCTCTGTGAGAAAAGAGAAAACAATAATAATAATAAAAATAAATCGTTAATGGCAATCAAAAATTAGCTCCGCAATAAATCTATATGCAATCTGTCCCCTGTACTCCTGTGTGTTTACTTATATTTATAAGATTTGTTTTATGAATGATTTGCCATTAATGGAGAAAAGAGAGATTAAGAAACAAAAGCTGTAGCTTCAATCC
Organism: Myiopsitta monachus; assembly: GCA_017639245.1. Lineage (NCBI taxonomy): Eukaryota > Metazoa > Chordata > Aves > Psittaciformes > Psittacidae > Myiopsitta > Myiopsitta monachus. Next base: position 57,279,856 of record CM029918.1, on the reverse strand, counting down.
ATCATTAGGGAATTAATCAATTGGCAGCCTGCGCAGACAGTTATTTAGATCTGTGGCCTGAACAGCTTAATTGGGGGAAACATTTTAAAAAAGCTAGAATGATGTTCTAAGTAACATAAATTAGCCCATTTTGGACCTATCACATGTCCTAATTTAACAACTTCTATACCTCAGAGTTTGGCAAGTGATCACATCTCTTGAGCTTCTTTGCAGCTTCCTGTGCTGATACGGCTGTAAAGTAGATCTCCATCTGAAAATGATTAACTATAAACACTCAGCCAGTCAGTAAAAGGAAAGGGGAAGAAGCCGCCTGGCCTGCACTGTAAAATATTGTCTCTCCCTATCCAGGTTTACCTTTCTCTGCTTAGGTGTTTGTAGCCATCATTACAAGTGAGGATAGAAGCAGGTCAAGGCTGCCTTCACTCTGGCAATCATCTCCCCCATAGGGTTGATGTGGCTGGGATGCTTTTTTGTGCTCCTACGCTCACTAGTGATATGTGACTGGTTCCTATGTTCCTAAAAAAAAAATAGGATGCATTTCAGGGTTTCCTAGTTTCAGTGTTGGTTTATAAAGTGTTTTGGCTTCTGGGATATAGCAAATAAAGGTGTTTGAATGCAATAAGTTCTGTGGGTTCAGACACATTCATTCTCTTTTACTAGGGACAAGAGAAAATTCATAAGCACAGGTTTCCCAGCTCAGCCTTTTTCTGGGATCTGGACCTTGAATGGGCTTTGAATTCAGCAGAAAGCCTGTTTATGATGGGCTCAACCAAATCCCCATGAGCTCCCTAACCTACTTGGGTACTTGAAACCTGGGACTGATCTCAGTGCTTAATTTCTTAGTCTCAGCCAGTGCAATCAATGCCTATACTTCTGCTGTTCCCACAGTTGAGGTTATGCAGTTTTAGCTCATAGGGTTATTTTCGGTTGCCATACATGGCATCAGAGAGATGCTGCCTGGGGACTTTCAAATGCCACCATTTAGCTTTAGGGTACTAAATGTTTCAGTATCTTTACCAGGCAGCACCCTGACAACCCAGCTAAACCAAACTAATCATATACAATATATTGTACATGACGTTTGTTTTGGAGCAAACTTGTTGCCCTGCATTCCAGGCCTCTGGAGGCTTCATGCCATCTTCTTTATTCATCAGGAGCATGCCCAAATCCCAGAGTTGGCTAATGTGCATGTATCCACATGCTTCCTGTCTCTGCAGGAAAATGCAAAATGCAGCATTGAGATGCAGTTCCAAGCACAGTTGTAGTCAGGCAGGCAGGTTTCAAATATGCTTGCTGACAGCACCATTGACAACTGTATGCCCTTTCAAGCTCTGGTAGAGACAGAATGGTACTGGTGCAATTCTTGGCCTGAATCTTCTCCTGATGGGTCAGAACAACTCAGTCTTTGGGCTTCAAGGAGTCAAAATGATTGTATATTCTACTTAAGCAGTGCCAAAATGGTCTGTCGTTGAGCATCCAGCTCTCATTTCAGGTCCCCTGGAGATAAACCTGACTTCTCCAGATTTATTCTGAAGGGGCCTATAAGGATGCTGGGGATTGATGAATTATTATGGACTGTAGTGATAGGACAAGGGGTAACAGGTTCAAACTTAAACAAGGGAAGTTTAGATTGGATATAAGGAAGAAACTCTTTACTGTAAGGGTGGTGAGGCACTGGAATGGGTTGCCCAGGGAAGTTGTGAATGCTTCATCCCTGGCGGTGTTCAAGTCCGGGTTGGACAGAGCCTGGGGTGATATGGTTTAGTGGGAGGTGTCCCTGCCCATGTCAGGGCGTTTGGAACTAGATGATCTTAAAGTCCTTTCCAACCCTAACTATTCTATGATTCTATGATTCTATTCGGAGCTTTCAGTGGTATAAATGAGATCAGAATTTGGTAATCTTTTTCTACGAATTTTGCCTCCGTTAGATTGACACACCTGGCATCTTGTAAGAATTTTTTTATCCATTTACTCACAACAAATTATTCACAAGTTTATACTTGTGACAGGATTTGATTTAGGGGATCTCTTCCGCAGACCTCTGGGATACACAGATTGCATATTTTGATAACGAAACCAACACCCAAGGCAGGCTTCAGTTTGGGGAGCATCACTCTTTATATCTCATTCTTTATCCCACTGGTATTAGCTTTAAGAATAGATTGCAGAAAAGCATTCTTTCTTAAAAGCATGGTAAGAGGTACAAATCAAAAGCAACACCAAAGTTGCTTCAAAGACTAAAGGTACAGGAGAAAGTGCTAATTTCAGAAGATATTACCGCAAAAAGACAAAGACTCGGAAAGAGCATCCCTCCATTTTGTCTCTCAAACCACCAGAACAACAGCAGCATGCAGCCCATGTCTGACAGAACCTAAATAGAAGATACAGATAATGCAAGATGAGGAATTTCCATGCATTACTTGAATATAATCCAAATCCAGTTCCAAACTACTCAATAACTGATGCAGGGATTAGCTCTGGAGCAGAAGTTTAGACCATGAGGTGCGTGACTAATAAGTAAGTGCTTCAGCTCAATGGCAGTTCAGATAGTGGCTAGAAATCTTTAGTACAGGACAAAAGTGGAAGGCCATTTATCACCAGTTCCCTGAGTAGGAAGGACAAGATCATCTGTATCATTAGACATCTTTTACAGCACAGAACAGCTTTCTCAGCATTTGACACATTCTTCCCTTGCAAGAGCACTCCCATTCTACTAGGAGATGTTCCCCTTGCATCTGCAAAGGCAGAGGCAAAATATCTCTGACAGTCACAGCATCCATCAGTCTGGGAATACACATTACTTTCATATATTTCTGCCTGCCATAACAGTATCAGCTGGCAAAGGAAGTCTAGCGTGGAAGCTCAGGCTCTGTGTGGGAACGAAGAAGTGGTGTTTTTGCTGTGCAGTGAATTATTTCAGGATAAATAAATAATACAGATGGGTCAAAACAGGGAGCAGAAAATTAATCTGTTTGTTCTTCCTTCAGCCCTGTATATAGCACCGTGTGTTTGGCAGGCTACAAAGATTTCTCGTCTTTCTGTGTTTTAAAATACAATGTCTGATAGAAAGGTGGCCTTTTAAATTTTGCACATTGAACATTTTCAGTGTTCAAAGGAAGGGAAAAGAAAAAGAATTAATTAAAAGATAAAGGAAAAGAAAGAAGACATGATCTTACAACCTAAGCAGTTTAAGCACATGTTCCTATACCTTGTAGAACTGCACAAACCAACATATATATATTTCAACCCCCGTTGGTTTTCAGAGCTTTTACCTTAGTATTTTAGTTACATAAAACTTCATCTCAGGAAATAAAAGCAAAATGGAGAACCAGGACAGGAACTGATGGAAAAGGATCACTTGCGCCGCATAGGAAATTTCTACCATTTTTAGCTAACCTGTTGCTTTCCCTTTTTCCTGATGATCCCATGAACTGAAATGTGCAAGACTAATGGAGTGTCAACGAAGACCAGCTATTGGTGCTACCCAGGAGCTTACTGAACATGCTGGAGGAGAAGCAGTGGCGCATGAAAGAATACTGCTACCATACTTCTCACCCGTAAGAAATCTATCACTAATCTAATCAGCCTCCAGTGAAATCATTGCAAGAATTTTCCCACTTAATTTTACAAATCACAGTGTGCAATGTATGTTCCATGCATGTTTCCCCAACATACATAGTTTGCTTTCAGAGTAAACTGTAAAGAGGAACGTGAACCTGCCATTGTCTGAAAGATGTCTGCTTACATTTGCAAACTGGCTCACTTAAACTAAAGTAGGGATGTTTTGCTTTTAAAATTTAAGTTACTGGAGGAAAATCTGTCACAATAATGGAGTTCATTGCTCAGTTTTGAATGGAGTGTATTTTTGCCACTCTTCCTGATTCTCATGTTCTTATTGCACTACTGAAAATATCTAGTACTTTGAATAACATTTTTATTTGCTCTTAAAATGAGTTTCCACACTTAGCTAATTTTGTAGGGCATGAGCAAGAAGTGACTAAGGCTTGGAGCAGTACATCATTTATAATACTCCTGCTAATTGAAGAAATGTGGGCCAAATCTAAATAGTATGTCAACTTCAGCAGTTTTGGGAAAATTATATGTCATATACCATTACACTCACAGGATATAGTAGAAGGAAATAGGCAGTAATCAACATGCTACATCACTGAGTTAGAATTGACTTCTACTTGGCAATGAACCGCCACTCTATGTAGGCATACCAGCTCAGAAATGCTCTGAAAGCCATCTAGTTTTGCGTAGAAGCTTGGATAATAATAATTACAAGAACATTAAGTTAGGTAGTATTCAGATTGTCTTTTTTGTTTACTTACTTGTGAGTCAAGAGTTTTTTGTAATATTGTTTTCCAAACTGAAATGGGTAAGAATGCTGGTTGACACAGGTCAGCATGCAAGTCTGTATCAAATAAATAGAGGTTCATAACCTCTCTACCCCAAACTATATTTCTATTCCACCACAGCAACCACTAAATTATTCCCAGCTAAACTCCTTTTCACCATGAATCATTTTACTAATGAGGCATGCCTTCTCACAAATCCAGAAACCAGGCCCCCCTGCTGTGGAGAGCTAACACCCCATCAGCTCTCATACCCCATGTCTAGCACTGTATAATCCATGCTATGTGCCATGCATATTATGTGTATGCAGCCACTCTTCATCAGAGCTAATGCTACCAGGCTTTGGTTTGATTGGCTCAGATGGATGAATCAAAGCAGCAGCTGGGAGGAGCTATTTGATTAATAATAAATAGATACAAAGATTTATGATTAACATAGAACATCTTAATGATTTACCATGGCAATGAAACCAATAGGCTGATATTCCAATCCGATTTCTACAAATTTGTATAATCCTCAGGGTAAAACAATTTAATGTGCTGTCTCTTTTATAGTTACAAAAGGCCTTTCATATGATCAATTATACATAAGAGTATAATAAATGTAACTTTCTTCATACTAATCACATCTAACTTAAATTCTCTTGTCGGTCTTTGGAGTGTATGTAGCATTCCCCATAAAGTTTTTAGTCTCAGCTCTTAGCAAAAGTTAATATACCCAGAACTTCCAAATAAATCATCAGTACAAGGGTCTTCACACTAGTAAAATTGTTCAGACAAAGCAGTTTATTAGCAAAGCACTCCCTCCTTCCAGTCAAGCCCCTTGCTTAACACAGTAAAATTGCTGCTTCCTCTCAGGGGGTTGTATGGAGGTTATGATGATGGATCTTTAAAGTTTTGGTAAGTAGTATTGTACCAGTGTCCTGACACAAGGCGATGCAAGACTTTGCCCTGTGTCAGATAAAGATAACATAATAGGTATATTTTGCCCAGTAGGCAGTTCATGACTAGGAAACAGAACTGCATGAACTCATGCAGACAAGGAATCTCAAAAACCATGTGGCTTATTAGAAGTTTCAAGTCAGCAGTACCATGTAATATAATACTGGTTTGAAATCTCTATAGAACTTGCATTTCACTAAAAGAAAATTGCATGAAATCTTTCCATCTAAAAGTGAAAGAGAGAGACAGAGATACAGGATCTACACCTTGCATGCACATGGAAAAATAATCTTGAAGTTACGTACAGGGGACCATGGCAAGCATGGCAGCAGATGCCAAGAGCAGTAGAAAGAGACTGGAAAAAATCTTCCTACTGCATTATAGCTACTTGTTTTGGTAAGCACAATGCTCTTCTGGATGCATAGCCACAGTATGAAATGCGTGTTCATTCATGATGAGACTCCCACAGAATATTCAAAGGGTAAGGAGTTGGAAAGTAGTTGAGGTTACCTGAGCAGGCTGGAAAGAGAAGACACGGTGCATGGCTGCAGGTTCCTATAGTGAGACAAAGAAATCTACCAGAAACATTTCTTGCAGGGCATTAGAGGCCTTCAAAATTTTGGCTGACTAGTAACACTTTGAGACCTCCCTTGAAACCAGGTGCTGCAAGTGCATTGAAGACTTTTGATCTGACAGGGAATAGCCTGTATTCTGTGAAACTCTTTTCAGTTCAGAGGTGGAGAAGATGAGAGAGAGACAATAGATACAAGAAAGACCCTTCAAGAGCAGGACTCTGGGATCTGTGTGTACAAATACACACACAGGAAGTGCATCCATGTTTGTAATGCAACTAATAGCTTTGAAAAAAAGTGCAACTTAAATCCATTTGTAGTTCTTTTTTATATAGCTATCCTTTTCTATTTATACATATGTATAGATATATCTTTTTGTGAGGTGCTAGATTCAGGTTCTCCCTTTTAACCACATGTGCCGAAACCTTATATTTTCCAAGTGGGAGTTCCAATTCTGACCTGTTCACCAGACTCCAGGAATGGCACTTCAGCAGCCCTCTTCCTCGGTGTTAAAGACTTAACAAAATCAAAGTTACTCGACTAGCATAAATAACATTGACTTAATTGCCTCTCATACGGTTTTGTAGTATCTGTATGCACTGTCATTGGTGTACTGTTGTGAGTTGACCTGGCTTTTGAAAAAACTGCCCTTAAAGTCTGGCACATTTTTGGAACCAGGCTGTCAGTGAAGGAAAAATGAGCTGGAACATCATAATCTGCTTCAACCATAGTAAAGAGAGAGACATCTGGTAGGCCACTTGGCAGTCAGCCAGCAATGAAGACTTGAATTAAAATAATGAACATGTTCTCAGGAGTATGCCTCTGAGCTGAAGAAGTTATAAGTCTCAGCTGCTTCTTGAAAGTTGGCTGCAAGTGGTGGCAATGGGCCTTTGTCCTCACAGTGTACCATGTGTGTTCTAGTGTTCCACAGGCTGTAAGATCACCATCTTAAATACACCTGTAGAGGGTCAGAGATGAAATAAAAAGTGAGGTAGGGGAGTAAGAATTTAATGATTTCACACTTCCTAGAGCCATGTAGAGCCCAGCCAAACCCCCTTGTCTAATGGAGCTGACCTAACTTCCTCAGTCAAGCCGGAAAAGCACCCCAATGTCCTCAAGAGCTGGTCTTGCAGATGTCCTAGATAAGCCCAAGCTTTTCCTAGAAAATAGCTGAAAGTGTTCTGAGATTTCTGACTATAAAAGCCAGAGCAGCCTGGTTTACCTCCCAGCACAAATCGTCAGCTCCTACTGTCTTGGGTGTCTAACAAAGGGACAGGAATTGTGCTGGCCATCACTTCCCCAAAGAATTGCTAAAATAGAAATCAATGTCCCAGCTGCAAGCCCTTTCAGGAACAAAGCAGTGTGGAAGTAGAGCTGTATCAGGTGACAATAGAGCATAGAAGATTTCTGTTATTTTGGTTTCAAAGCAAATTCCTAGCTGTGATTTGGCTTATGGTCAGCAAGTGAATACAATTCCAACAGTGGTGGCATCCAGATCTGGATGCCGCTAACCCAGCCCAGCTCTAACAAAATGTGCAGCTAGAGAAGATTCTCATCAGCCCATTTGTAGTGAAAAAATATATTGAACTGTAATAAAATGCTTGCTTTAGCCCAATTTTGAAATTTAAAAGAGCAATGGATATCCAGGAGGTGTGCTGTGTTTAAATAAGAGGTTGGACACAGCAAAATGTGTCACCTAATGAGGCAGCACAGAAGTTCCTACATAAGAACATTTGAATTTGTAATGGTAATTGCTTTATGGCATTGTGAGGTCATTGCAATTTGAGATTAAGATGGTCAAACAGTTGCAGAGAAAATCTTTGGAGACCATCTTACAAAACCATTATGAGGCAATACTGAACACACAATGTGATTTCAAAGCATGACTTGGAGAAGACCTCACTACAGTGCTCTTAGGGTAAAATTACATTGTGAAACTACAATAGGAAATAAGACTTCAGTGCAAGTCTGTGGAGATTAGACTCAATTATGATGTCAAAACAAACTGAAACAATGTCAATGCAAGTTATACCATTAAGGTTGAGACTTAAATCTAGGAAAGCAAGGAAATTCTGCATTAAACCTGCCACATTACCTTTAAATCACACCCTTGTGCTAAGGTGTTGCAGCAGGTACAGACCTCTGTTAAATTGTCTCACAGCTCTGGGTACTGTTACATACTGCAGATGATCTCTGTACAAAATCATTGTAGTTTCATTGCACAAACGTTTAAGTGATTAACCTGAAGTGTTTAACCTATAACTGAAGATTCAAAGAAAATTCAGGGTTGTAGGGAGAACTCCAGGTTAACAATTTATATCTCACTAGGTGCATTGTGCCCAGATTTTATAGATGTGAAGGGCTTGATCCCTTGTAAAAATAAATGGAACAATTTGGGCACTCTGAGATGAGATAGAAGCTTCCAATGTCCTTGGATTTTTTTAATAAGAACACCCAGAGCATCAATGGGAATTATGTACCACTCTGCCCAGGCTGTGTACAAATATACCAGGGGATGCTCCATCTCCTGACAGCTTAGAGCTTGGCTTGAACTGGGAGGTAAAGTGTATGACAGACCACTGATTTTTGAAGTGTGTTTTGTGAGAAAGAGCCCCTGCTGAGTGAAATGTAAGCACATGCTGGGCCTGCCCATGTGCATGTGCAGAAAACCAGAAGTTTGTGGCCAAAATGGAGAGTGGGAGGGTGGACCAAAGAAAAGATCTTGAAATCCTCCACATTGATTCACTCAAGGAAGATACCAAATGACCACAAAAACTCTTCATTTCATCTTTGTTCCTTTTGGACATTGGAACTATGAAAATGTAAATTATGTTGAGCTGGAGATGTAGCTTATGTGAGCTGTCCCCTCAAGTGACTTCAGTGAGGTTGCATCAATTTTTGTCAGCTGTGGAACTGTCCCCTAAAACCTGTGTATTATGTCCTGGAGAGCATATCAACTGACAGAGAGCTGATAGCCTGTGTGTTGACTTTTCTTTCCATACTTAGCACAGCTGTGTGAAACACCTTGCAGGGTTTCCATACTTTCCAGACTTTGCAGACTTTGCAGGGCTTCCATAGACAGTTTATTTCTTCAGTTTTGTTTGGTTTGTGTTTGGCAAATTCTGAGGCTTGTTCTGAGATATAGCCTCAGACCAATGCAAACCCCAACCCAGCTCCCTCTGTATCAGCTAATTTGTAATCCCAAGTGTCATTCAGTGTTCCTTCATCTGTCCAAATCATAGCAAAAAAATGATTCACCAAATTCACCTGGTTCAGCAAAACATCTGTAAGCTTTGGGCGAGCTTGTCTCTGGTTGAGGGGATTGTAACTGAACCTCCTCGGCTTTTGCTACAGGATTTCCAGTATCCACTGTGTTGGCTTCCCTGCTGCCGGTTCTTTCTGGTTTTCTTTATATTGGTGCTATCCACTGTGCTAATTATACCAGCATCACCATGTGCATATTGATATCATTAATTAGCATAAAGAGTCACTCCTCAAAAATACATGGCAGCGTCTCTCTGACTCATTTGCTGTGAGGGTAATATAAGTGAAGCACAACACAGTAATATACCATATTTAGCTCTGAGCTATAATCATCTTTATTAATTGCTTAATGTAGCAAAGCCTACTGCGGGAAATGCCATCCTGCAAGGTCCTGATTAGCTCCTCAGAGGTGCAAAGGGTCCACATCTCCCCTGCATATCATGTGAGGGGACAGGCACTCAGGATCTTTGTGGGCAAGCTCTGAATATTGCTGGTTCACACCATTAGTGCAGTCTATAGCCCTAAATAAATACAGCCTACAACAAATGTGGATGTGTGTGCTGGGAGGAAGGTCTGCAGATGGCTGCTAGCAGCTATGGAGCAAAAGGAGGAGCTGCTCATACCAGATAATCCTCAAGGTCCCAACAAAGAAAATGAGCCCTGGAACAAACAAACACCCACTCAGCACCTCAAAATACTTCTGGAAAGTGTTTGGGCCTTGCTTGTGCTCTCAGTGAAAACCCATGTTATTCTCAAGAGCCAAGTAAGGAGACAATGAAAGAGAGGGATACAGCTTGGAGTGAAAAATGAAGGATGTAAAAAAAGTTTGAGGAAAGCAAAAATAACTAAATGGGAGAGGAGGAGAATCCCCAGATACAACAGTGAGGGCCCCATGAAGACTCAGCATTGCTGTGAGGTGTCAGAGAAACTATAGGAAGGGGAAGAAGAAGAGTAAGAAAGAGTAGGATAGAACGAGACTGGGAGGCAACAGAGAGAAAGTGGGGAAGGAAAAAGAGGAATGAGATGGTGAAAATGTACTGTCTTTGAAAGTTAACTCAAAGATATGACCGAAATTCTTTCCTAAGCTAACGTATGGGGTGCCAGTGCTGGTTTTCAGTAGACTCTTTCCAAAGTAGCATTGCTGGGAAGTGCTAAGCACTTCCAAAGACAATTAATTTGCTTATTACTGATTAATTACTGCTTTGAAGGGGCAGCTGTATCTTTCAGTTTTCTCATGGCTGTGTCAGTCATTGGTCAGGCTGGAGGAGCTTATGTTGCTGAGCACGTCTGGCTGTGCAAAGGCAGCCTGACTATAACAAAAATTAGCAGTATGTAACTAAATATAACTATTTCTGCTTGATTAACTTGCCAGTGACTGGAAAGATACTCCTTAAGCAGATGCTGGAAACAATGCAGATCTTCCAGTATCATGGGCCCCAGCACCAAGACGCATCTGACATGCTCAATACAAAACTAATTTGAAATTTGACCCCAAAATTAGTGATCTGTCTGAGCAAGAAGAAAGTTTAGGTCATTCACTTGTTTTGGGAGGCACAGACACATATCTGCCAACAAGCTATAGTGTGGAGATCAGCAGAGCGTAGTTCTCTCATCTTGGTCTTGGATACATTCCCCAGACTCATGGGAAAAACAGTCCAAAACTCAAATCGGCTTGAGCTGATGGCTTGACCAAACAAGACTCAGAACAAACCTTAGAAAGCTAGATAAATTTTTAGGCTTGCATATATTTTAAATATATTCCCAATGTATGCATGTTTGTACCCTTGGCAGCATTTAGCCTACCCAGTACAAGAGATGTGGAGCTCCTGGAGCAAGTCCAGCAAAGGGCTAGCAGAATGGTTAAGGGTCTGGAGCATCTCTTATATGAGGAAAGGCTGAGGGAGCTGGGCCTGTTCAGCCTGGAGAACAGAAGGTTCAGGGGGGCATTTGATCAAATATATATATGTACCTGAAGGGAGGGTGTCAGGAGGATGGGGCCAAACTCTTAGTAGTGCCAGGTGATATGACAAAAGGCAGCAAGCATCAGCTAAAACACAGCAAGTTCCACATGAACATGAGGAAGAACTTCTTTAGTGTGAGGGTGATGAGCATTGGAATAGGCTGCCCAGAGAGGCTATGGAGTCTCCTTCCCTGGAGATATTGAAGAGCCGTCTGGACACAATCCTGAGTAATATGCTCTAGGTGACCCTGTTTGAGCAGGGAGGTTGGACTAGATGACTTCCAGTGCTCCCTTCCAACCTCAATCCCTCTGTGATTCTGTGATTCCATGAAGTCATAGTTGATTGAAAAACTTGAACTGTGACCTTTAGTGTCTGTAAGCACTTCTGTAGGTAAGTGGCTTTTACTTGATTAACTTATAGGTAGTCAAATAGATACCTTTCTGGCCCATTTGAGAAAATGGTCAAGTGAGGTAAAGGTGACTGAAAATTCCTTTTTCATACACTCAGCCAAAGAGCTTGATGTCTACTATGTCATTAATGAGAGTCACATCAGGGCTCTTATCTTCCCATGGCTGCTGTTGTGAGACAGCATTACTCCCACTGACATGCAGTGTTAAGCTCTTTCCTCTTTCTTCTGATACAGAAATGTTCTGGTTCCTTTGCACATAGGATAAACTGCCATGGACCCTGCACTAAAACCTGTAGATGCCACATGGCAAGGTGGCTAGTTTGTACTAGAGGAAGCGGCCTGACAGCCCACATGCTCAAAGCAAGGTCCAGTCATCCCTGCAGTAGAGCAGGTGATGAAAGGGAGATGTGCAGAATTACAGCACAAGGAGAAGCTATGTTAATAACAGGCAGGCGAGAGCATGCAAGTCCCAGTGCACCACTTTGAGATGCATCCTTACATGTCTTCTACCATTTTACTTAAGGTACCATTAACGTGGAATAAAATATATCTCCAAAGTAAAGAATTGCTTCTAAAACAATATCATGGTTAATGTTTCTATTATTGATCTGCATCCAGCTGTTCTATGTACATCTATGGAGCCTCTTGCTGTTTCAGTTTGCTGCAGACTGCATCTGCTGTTGGCAAGTTATGAATTCACACACTTTAAGCAGCACTAATTTGAAGTGAATGCCTTATAAATAATCCACACAAACAATCTTTGACATTAATACACATTTAGTGATACTAAACCCAAGCAGATAAAGTTCAAGAAGAAGACCTACATCATTTGTGGCCTTTAAATCCCTGAAGGTCTTTAACAGTAGAGAGAAGCAGAGAGGCCATGTTCTTCATGCCACCTCCAATTACATTTCCTCCCCTGTTTATTTTTCTTCCCCTCTCTCTCCCAGTAAAAATATTCACTCTGATTTTACATGGGGGGAGTGGAAAATGAAGGAACTCTTTAGAAAAAGTCTTTTCATGTGGTCTGGAGGCTGGATTGGACTGGATAACTAGCAGCAGTTAAAATAAACATGAATTTAGGTTGATGTATTTAATCAGAGAGTATGGCTTAGGTTATAATTACATTGCTCAGGCACATAATTGATGGGTCTAAAAAATACAGGTGTACGGTACCGACTGAAAGACCTCTGTGGAGTACAAAGAGCTTGGTGATTCTTGAGATGTAGGCCTCAAGTGTTCTGTTTTCATTTGAACAGCTGTGTAAAGCATTTGCAATGCAACCAGTCTTCCTGCCACTTCCAAACCAACTAACTTTCAGGTTTCACTATAAATTCAAGAAGTTCAGACTTTGCTTACCAAATAAGTCATAAGCTTTGAGAGAGTGTCAGTTAGGTTATGGTTTTGCATCAAAATAGTGATTTTAGAAAGTCCTGATGCAAAACCACATGATAAATATGTGCAAATACATACAAATATATGCAGGTTTGTGTGTGTATATATATATATGCATATATATGTCAATGTCTATATGCATATATATGTATATATTTTAACACAGCTGAGAGTTGAGAATTTGGGTTCATTTGAACATAAAGCTCAGAGCAGAATATGGGACATATAGTCCCACATGGATTGAAGCAGAAGTCAACGCTTGTGAAATAAAACTGCTTATTTGCACACACCCCTGCTTGTTTGGTTGTTTCTGCCTGTCCCACAAAAACTAGCAAAGCTGCTCATATTTGTGGAGTAAAGGAGTGTTAACCACTTTTGGAGACCTCATACCATTGTACTCAGTGACACTTCAGCTGTTGACCTCAATGAGAGAGCTGAGAGAATTTGCAATGAATAATTAATCTGATGAATTTAGCCTACTTTTCTGCCTGCGGAATATCTGAGGGCAGATTGCACTGTCTTCAAACATATTTATTTGAAATTACTTAACACACTTCTTTAGACTGTGAATTTGTCAGGACCGATTCTCTGGGAGTATTGGTACTGAGCAGCATTCTTGGAAGTCTTTGTTCCCCACACAAGCTCTCCAAAAGCAGCCCACCACGGAGGGAGGTGTTAGTGATGTGAGATACTATTTTGGTAGGTCCTGTGCAAACCGTGCTAATTCAGGCAACGTGCGCCTTGTTGGTTTTTTTTGGTTGGCTGCGTTTTCAGGAATTCCACATGAAATTAAGTTATGTTTGTGTTTCTGAACTTCAAAGTGCAGACAAGTCAGACTTTCCAGTCAGATGTTTAGAGACTGCAGTTAGGCTTCAGTCTCCTCTGGAGCCTACTTCTTTCTGGATGCTACTTCTTCCTCTTTCTCTTTTCTCTCTCTCTTTCTGTTTTCCATTTTTCTGTACTTTATAGACACTGAAAGTCATTTCTGCTCAATGGCCTCTATTTCATCACTGATTGTTTACTCCTTGTCACAGCTCTATATTGTCCAACTTGGGTTCTTTGTGTTGTCCAAGAAAATGCATAGTAGGGTTGGCCACTTCCCCCTCGCTGCCACAATCAGATTTTCTCAGCCATCAGTGTTGTGGAAGGATGTGGAAAATCTTCTTTATTTGCATGTTTTGGTTTGTAAACATATTCTTAAGCTGGTTTATTTACCCAGCTATTTGCATTTTCAACCATTTCCATGCTTTTGCCTTCTCTTTCTATCATGTCCAAATCTTCTTATAACCTGGTGCTTCTGGTTATAGCCACTCCTTAGCAAGGGTCATTGTGGTTGGAAACAAAGCAGGGGGGTGATCTTTTGCTGCCCAACCAGCTTGATATGTCCTCTGCACCCTGGAGTGTGTTTGAAAATGTCGCTGCACCATCAGCTGGAACTTCTGTATGAAGCTACAAGTAAAATGAAGCCTCCCTCCTCACCCCATTTCTTTCCCTAAACACTCTCCACTTTCTATTTCACTCTGCCAACAAACAGAAGAGACATCACTGCTCACTCTCTGGTTTTCAACCACAGCCCAGTCCACTTCTTTTTCCTGCAGTCTTGCCTGTTTGCTCTCTTCTCCAGGAGTCTTTTATTCTCCCGGTATACACAGAACTTTCTTACTTTCTTTGGGTTTGGGTTTAGGGGGTTTATTTTTCATCAGTGGGTTTAGTAGCTATCAGACCAGGCAACCATCATCTAAGTGGAACTCTTATGAATAGAGAGTTACAGAATAGCTGCATGACTCCTTATGCCATCCCCAGCACAGGTTTGGTTGGATTTCTATCTGGACTGTGCCCTTACTATCCCTGTAGATCAACACACCCTTGCTTGCTCTTTCCAACTTGTGATACACAGGTGTGCACACACACATCTAAAAGGTGTTAATTAGGGGATAAAAATGCCTGAGAAAGGTTCCACTTGTAGAGCTGATCCTCTTTGGGCTGGTACTTGACAGCAGCGGGGGAGCTGTGTTTGCCCTGGTTCTAGGAAGGGTTTCCAGTAAAGAGGCTGGTACTCATTTACAAGGTAGTGCCTCAGTAGCACCCGTTGCCTAGGCCTTTTCAATGGCAACTGGCACTTAAATGGCCATGAAAGCAGGTTTAGAGGAAACAGGATCATATCCCTGATTATTCTCCATTTTCATGCCTTGATGATGTTCATTCTACCTCTCCATGATGAAAATGAGAAAGTATGAGGTTCCACATTTATGATCCTAATCCACAATAATACTTGAAGGAGAATGGAAGCATCAGGTTTTTGTGGGCACTGGCAGTGAATACAGACTTGAACATGTTTTGTGTATGGATAGAGATGGGGATCAGAGGCAGACACATAGCTCTCATGGCAAATGAGCCTGATTTCCTGCCATGTTTGTCCTCTTGCAGGCAGAACTGGGCATTTCCTAGCTCTACAGATTTGCACCGTTTGAAATATCAAATGGATCTCCATGGAGCTGGAGGTTCTTGCACACAACTATTCAAATCTCATTCTCAAAATATGTATATGCCATGGAGATGTTGGGAACCGCAAGCTGGTTGTGCTGCTTTGCCTCTCCAACCTTGACAAATCAAGAAAATAAAACTTTACCCAGGGCAATTTCACCAGCACCATTCCTCCCCTAGCATTTGCAATATCAGTTAAATAAACATGCTGCAAACTCACCTGCTTCTGACTGCCCTTGGAGAGAGTCTCTGATGATCAAACTGATACAACGTGAGATCACAATCCCTTTTTGCCTAAGATTCGTTGCAAATGGGGAAATTGTGTGATATAGGACTTTAAGATGGTAATATGAATTTAAGATGTACAAATACATAAGATTGCTTGGAATTATACACTTTACATATTTGAATGAGAGAGTTCTGAGAGAATCAAGGAACATTTCAGGGAGATTACAGGGAACACAAGGGAAATTTTTACTTTAAAAATGTATATACAGAGCCGACTTTAGACACCTGCAGAATAACTATTAAAAATTAAATTACTAAGCCTAAACTAACTAAAAAGTCCTAATTCCCTTACCTGCTCCAAACCTTGATCAGCCAGTCAAGGTCCCATGGGTACTCAGCCTTCCGGAAGGTGACAGTGTATTTAAAGCACAGTAGTAATTATTCAGGACTCTACATTTAATGATATCCATGGCTGGCCCAGCACTTTGGCAGTGCAGTGGTACGCCAGAGAGTGTATTTCAGTCTCCAGACCCAGCCTCTCATTCCCCACGCTTGCATATCCAGGCATGTTGCAATGAGGAGTATGTTTGAATGTGGGACAAACTGTTAGAGGAAGCGTCGCCCTGATACATTCAATCCCTGCCACATTTCCTTGGGCCTCCGTCCTCTCCAAAACCCCACTCTGAATTTGGATTTGAGTCCCTGCTCGTCTTGCAGAGACACATTACTAGGCCATAAGGAAACACTTTCTTATTCTCCCCTGTCTAGAGCGAACCATTGTCATTTTCAGTTGCTATTTGCTCAGAAAACAGTGGCTTCTGGATAACAAGGGCTGACGTGACCCAGTCTGCAAATACTGTATTGTGGCAGCCTGGAAGATAATGTGTGTTGCCGCTGAATTCACAAAGGGGAAAAACTTTGAAACATTTTAAAAATGCAGGTGCACAAATTACTCATGCCAGGAGCAGCAGTGGCATTTTGTAATAAAATCTTGTGTTTATTCTCCACTGTTGAATACACATACCTTACAGTTCCCGAGAGAGCATCGTCCTGTGGTGTCCAATGAACAATTTGCAGATGGTTTAAATACATGTGCAAAATGAAATAAAACTTGCAGATTTGTAACAGGCATAGGTTATTCTTTCAGTTAGCACAAAATTCCCATTTATATGAATGGGCACTTGGTTCATTTTAGAATGTCAGGTTTCTCCTTATTTTTCCTTTGTGTCAAATTTTAGGCTATTCTTCGAGGGTATTTGAATATTAAGAATACTACTGAGTTCCCAGTACAAAACTACATCCAAATCACCAGCAAACACTAGCCATAGTGTAGAGCTTTTAAGCATTTTCCACTTTGATTTCTTGGTCTTACAGAAATTTGCTTTGCTTGATAGCAATAGTATATCTATAGTAGCGAAGAAGTGGGCCAAGAGTCTGATAATGATTTGAAGAAGGTCTTTTCTGAATGAGTGCTGAGTCTGTGGACTCCAGCAGTTATTAATATAAATAAGAAGGGTACTGCAAACTCATTTATTGATCTGAAAATTCAGTCTCTCTCATGTGACAGTTATTGTCTAGACTCTACAAATTATTTTGAAAAATATTTTTTCAATACAAATCAATTGCTCGAAACTCCTCTTGGAAAGGAGGCAAGTCAGGCTGCCCCGGCCTTTCACAGCAGCTCCTCTGTATCAACATTTTGCCATTCTTCCTTTTCATTTGAAGCAGTGCCTGATCGTAGCCGTCAGTACCTATACCAGTTCTCAGTCTGCCTTTTCTTCCTTGCTCTTTTCCCCAGCCTCTCACTGAAAAGCATAGCATTTACCAGAGTGGAGGGAACACAAATGTCCCAGGTTTTAAGTCCATGAGAATTTTACTTAAGTAAAAGATGTGGTCCCTGAAGCCAGTGGAGCTATATTTGCATTGCTATAAGCCAGAGGGCTCTTCTGCAAGGGGGGAAAAAGGGGGAAGGGAAACATAAAAAGGAAACAAAAACATACCCTCCAGTATATTGTGAATATTTCTCTCCCCTAGTATCTGCTGCTGCTAGCATCAAGCAATGGCAAGTGTAGATTGATCAGTCATCGTGAGCAGCATGCTGGGCTGATGGATCAGCAGTGGCATATGTGCAGCTGTGCAAGTCTGGTATCAAGGTGTGTCAGCCTGTCTCTGCTACTTCACTGCCCATCCAAGCCATCTTTTGTTTCTATTGTTGTAGTTCTATCAATCAGGCATGCGAAAAAGAGGAATTATAGTTTTCTTCGTTGCAGGTCTGTCTTACTCACCCCCAGCCCTTGGCAGTCACCAACTCCCTCCAGCTAGAAGGGGCTTTGGTTTTGCCTTCATGAGACCATTTGTATTTTGCTTTCAACCAGGCTTTCTTTTACCCAGTTCATTTTGGGGATCTTAATAATCAACTAACAATTGAGGGAGCTTAATAATCAAACTTACTGATTGTATTTGGAGACCTTGATTCTCTTCTCTCACCTGCTTTACAAATGCATAGCACCATTTGCATTATTCCTAATGATACTTAACCTCTGGAGAGATCCAGGACCTTAATGCAACTGAAGAGCATCAGCTGTGTCTTTTTCTGGTGCTTTTTTTTCTAGTGATGTCAAGAATCACAAGCTGGCACTGCCTGGGAACAGAGAAATTCAGGTAACTGACAACACTGAGCAGAAATCCATCCATGCCCCTGGAGAGCTGGTATCCCCTGCAGATTGGCACATGGATAAGCACTGCTGCTCTGTGAGGAATATGCCGACACAAGGTAAAACATAAGCACACAGAGACTGCAACACAGTTAAATCTGAGACAAGCTCTTTGCAGAATTTTTTCTTTCATGTGTGTTTTGATTGTAGTGACATTTAATTAGTGGCATGAATTAATGTTTTTGTCTATTGGCTTCTTTCACAAGTGTGCATTTACACTAGGAGGATACCTGGTACGAGGTTCCATCTCTGTTACTACCAAAGAACGTGTAGTAGATCAGTACTATTAGGCATATCACTTTATGAAGCTTCTCACAAACTTTCCATCTTAGAAATCAGAAAATGTTTGTTTAAAGAAAAAAAGGGCAAACAATTCAACTAATGTAAAATATTTCAAATTTATTTCATCTGAAAGCAAACCCACCAATTCATTGGCTCTGCCGTAAGGAAGCAGAAGCGAAAACCAAGAGTTTTCCAATACCTGAACCAAAGCCCCTGTATTTTTCCAGTTCCAGTGTATGAGGCAATGGGCAGACAAAATGAAGTATCACCAAGACAAAAGGATAATACAAGGTCTCCAGGAGTGAGCAAACAGTGATTACCACTTGGAGCTGCTGGGCACATGCCCCACTGTAATTTAAATTTCACTTTGCTCTGTAAGTTAATTTTTATCATTTAGTTTTAATTTTTCATAGGGAATAGTCCCAGAACAACTAAGGAATCCGCTGCATTGTGGTTTGATGGATGCTGCGCACATCTAGCTCCTATTGACAACAGTACTGAGCAGATACAGCAGTCTGTGGGAACAATTCCAAGATGGTCCTTTAGGAATAGGTTGCTCATCTGTAACCCAAGAGTTTACCCAGTGTAGAGCTGCTGGCTACTCTGCTCTACACAGAATATACAGATGCTTGGTTTTCTTGACATTCTCCCTTACGTAGCTTTATAGACATTTACTGAGCTACTTTGTGGAAGAAAATCTTGGCCTTTAAACTTCCCTTGGGATTTAACTTGGTACAGTGTATTTTTTGTCATGAGTTTTAGACAACACTGCTGTAAGTCCTCATTGTGAATATTTATTTGTTTCGGACAGATCTGTATTTACACACTTCAGAGTAATTGATTTAATGATGTAGTGGGTGGAAATGTGTGCAATATTTGCAATATGGGTCATAATTTTAATGACAGGTTTTATAGAGCTGATATAATTGTGATGTTCAATGATACTTGTGAATAGAGAGGGGGGAAAGCAGTCTTTCATCATTTTCCCTTTTATTTAGATCACATTATACATAGAAATGCTGGATGTCTGAGGAGGAGAGACATGAAGGGTCAGAATGGCAACAGTTGACTTTGAAGCACAATTACGGTGAGACAGCTTTTCCCTCTTCTTCAGGAAAGGTCACAGAAATTGCTATTGGTTGGTGCCTCTGATATGCTGTGAGATGTAGTGCATGTTTCTATCTACAGATGAGCACATCATGCAACATAAATGCACTCTGGAGTCCAGCCTCATCGAATATGTGCCCTTTTCCCCAAAAGCACCCTTGTTTCTTCCAGTGACATTGCTGTTTAGTTACATTGCAGTCTTCAGCCCTGCAAACTTATTTTATGTGAGTACCCCAAACTGTCTGAAGTTAGAGAGCAGGTTTGGCCATACCATAACTTACATAAGGTTATTCAGACAATACAGTCGGAAGCACAAGGAAATTCCACCTGTGGTTACTTCACAAAATCAAATGCTTCGTATGATCAAGATGATTAAAGGACTGAATCAGAGCTAGCTATTATACACAGTAGTTATGCCATAAAATAAGAGACTCCACACCATTAGAAAAAAAGCTTTAGGTACAAAATGCTATCCTACCTTAATATTATTCAGTTATATGGTCTTGCAGTATTGTAATATTGTATGTTCTGACCATACCTTTATTTCTGAACGATTACAACATTTGGGGAAAAAAAATCCTTCTGAGCCATTGTGCCCTAAGGACATCAGGGTCACTGCACTGATTATAGAGATAACCTTTTTGTTCTGCTGCATTTATTACATGAACTGACAGCTTATTAATTGCAATGACTTCTCCCTTGAATTAAATTATTTTGTCATCCTTTATTTCAAAAGTAATCGACACACACAATTTCTGATGCCTTGCTATTGCTTGGTGAATCTAATGCTTGAAACACCAGATCTGCTTTCACATTTCTACTTGTTTTGGATGAATGTGAATATGTTTCACCACAGACAAGAAAAGTGGCTAGGATTAGAGACAATTACAGGTGAAGTGTGCAGAAAATAGCCACCAACTGAGGTTCAAAAAGTTTCTTTTTAGTCCGTGCAGTGTATCATCCCTGTTGAACCAGACTGCAATTGTGGCCATCACCCCTAAAGACCATCAATGGGAGAAGTTTGCAGCCTTCAACAAACTCAGCCTCCTCAGGACCATTTCTTCACTGTTTCCCAGACTAGAATACATGGTAGGACATAGGTCTCTTCAAAAAAAGCAAGGAGCACCTGCAAGCCCTCCAGACCATTTCCCACCAAATTAATCACAGAATCACAGAACGGTTTGGGTTGGAATGGACCTTAAAGACCATCCAGTTCCAATCCCCTGCCATGGGCAGGGACACCTTCCACAAGGCCAGGTTGAATGGGGCTTTGAGCAACCTTTGAGACCAAGGCTGCTCAAAGCCCCATTCAACTTGGCCTTGAACACTTCCAGGGATGGGGCAACCACAGCTCCCTGACTGAGACACAATTTTGCTATTTGCAGACAGCAATTGTGACGGAATCAAATTATCTTTTTTAGTCATCCAAGCAGAGATTGTATGTCATTGGCATCTACAAAGCTAGACTGAGATGTAGTCAGTCACCTCATATCTGGCCAGTCTTTCATTTCCATAGCCGGGAAAACACATGCCTGTGTACTTACTAATTTCATCAACAGGTATTATGGATAAATTAACCTGGTAACTGCTTTCAGGTCAGCCTAATGTCCCCATGCAATAGCCTTCTCTCTGCTTTTTTTCACCATGTTGCTTTCAGTGGGAGACTTTCACAGTCAGGTTTTCTTGGAGGGCTTAGAGGGCTAAAAACCCTCCCATGAACACTGTGTATTGTACCACATTCTTCTGCAGACCCTGACAGGGAGATCTTGCATCATTGCAAAGAACTTGCCAAGAGTCTGCATTTGCCACTGAAAGATGCTCTGTGGATACCTGCAGCTTTTTATGCAGCTCTTTCTGGATGCCAGCTGGGACTTGAAACCTGATTTACTTATAACTCCTCAGCATAAAATGTATACTTTTATTACATACTTAAAATCTGGACTAGTATGGCTGTACACCATGAGTTCTGCCTTTAGAAACTATCAGAATACACATCGATGCTCTAAAAACCAGAACCACACAGTTGATTTTAGTAGCACAGAGTGGGAGGTGTCTAGGTCAGCAGACTTCCTTGCCAGACTGGGGACAATGGTGGGCAAGGCTGTAGGTATCCTCTGCAACCAAATCAGAAAATGAGACTCATTGCTGCTGCTGTGAGCAGCCCTGCTTCTTGGCAGAGAGGTTTTCCCAAGAACAGCAGTCCCTCTTCTTGCCTCAGAGCTCTTCAGTGCGAACAGAAAAAATATCCCATATACAATTATTCCCATGAGAACTTTTTCCACAAAAGCCTTTAATTTTTCCTAGGATATCACTGGTGAAGTAGGGGAGGTCAGTGCTGTAGCAACCTTTCCTCTCCAGAAAAGCTTCTAGTTGCACGGAATGGCCCCTGAGTCAGAGGGCTCAAATGGTAATCCTGGCACCTGGGAATGGGCAGATTTCCCCCTCACTCAGGGTTGCTGTAGATGCAACCCAGGCACCTTCTGCTCAGAAAGCCTTGTGTGAGGTGCCTGGCAGTTTTCTGGCATGGTCTCCATGAAGCTGAGATGGTGGGCAATCAGTCCAGCCAGAAAGGACAGAACCTGCAAGGACTGTCACTAAATTCAGAGAATAAGAGCTGGTGTGACCTGAATCAGTGTGGTAAGGCAGCAGGGAAATCAGCCAGTTGCATAAAATGCAATATCTTCTTGACTAAGTATGGAGTTCACTAATTTCCCTCAGTTAATTCTAGCAATGTCCATAGTGGGTTCTCAGCTTTTAGCTCCAATAAATGATCCAGGAGAAAACAAATAGATAAAAATTCCCTTCTTTACCATAAAAATCCAGGGTCAGTCTTCAAATCTATTAGTCTTTTCCTAAAGACATTTTTCTTGAAACCGATAAGCATCCATTCCCTCTCCTCAAGCACCTTTCTTCATGAATAATCACTTACTATGAGAATTCCCTGTGGGGCTAATCATTCTGCTTACAAAAGGGACCCTGCCTTAGATGCTCTGTGGATAGCCAGCCTTTGTAACTGCGAGAGAAATGCAGCTTCAGCTCTAAGATGGCTGTCCCTCCCTCTCATTAGCTCCACTCACACATGCACCCCTCCTCATATTAGTGTATTCTGCATTTTTTTCCTTTTAGATTATCTTCTCCTTGGGGCAGGGGTAGTGTCTTGGCATGTTTCTGTGAAGTTCATATAATCACATAGCTCTGATCTTGACTGGAGCCTCTTGGCACTATTGTAACTATAAATATTATATATAACAGTTGAGGAAATACCACATTCTGACTTTTGGGAACTCTTCCCCTGCCCCCCACCCAGTATCTCACTGCCTTTGTTCTCAGAGGCAGTTGCTACTGTTTTATACATACAAACATATGTGCAGAAAGAGGAAGACATAGGCATTTTGTCTTGATTTTTTAGAAGAGTTGTTTGAAGCTGTTATGAGTGGCTCAGGGTGTTATGAATTAGTGGACAATGTGTGGATAAAAGAGTGAAGGGGTGTGGTAAATGCCACTGACTGGTGTCTAGCTGTAGCTTATGTTATATATATTTATACCACAACCAAAAACATCTATTAAGAAAGAATATTCAGGTTGCAAAGCAAGCGCTGAAGAGCCAGGAAATAAAAGAATTAAGCCTGTCTTCATCCAGTGCTCGTGAGAATTTGTACTATGAAGTAAAACAAGGAATTTGAGAGGACAGAAAAAGGAAGCTCTCTTATTTCAGATTTGATCTTTTTTAACCGTTCCAAGAATGTTGTAGTCTTACTGTTTTTGCCCCTAGCCACAGTGATGGTCCCAAGACAATTCTCCTGCCATATCTGTTGCCTCCCACCTCCTTGTAGCCAGGCATTGGTTTCTCCTTTAAAACTGGGAAAAGGCACCAACTTAGATTCCTTCCATCCAGCCCCATCCACATGTGGTTCTTGTTACCCACAATGCCCGTAAAAAGCATTTGCTCTTTCTCCAGCAGTTCATGTTTCCTTCCTTTCCCTGCCTTTCTTCAGAAACTGCTTTCTTCATTACCTTCTTCCCTCTGTAAAAACTCAGCTAGAAATGAAAGTACATAGGCATAGGATCCATGGCTGGGAGGTACTTCTGGAAACCCACTGTTCGGTCAAGTAAATCCTGGTGTAAATTGGAGAGAGTAAGGAACACAGAGTAGCACAAATAAACAGCTACAATGCTCTGTAGGGGGGAATCCAGCTACTCAGAGGCCTGAATTTCCAAGCAAAGAAACCACAGGAGAACAGATGAACAGAGCCAGAACTGGAGCTGTACACAAAGATGGCTGTGGGGTGTAAAGGTGAGAATGGAGATGTAACACTGCCTTATTGCCCTACTGCAGAAAACCAGTAAGTGACACTATGGAAAATAACAGCTGAAGCACTGGAACAAATGACCCAGAGGTGGGAGTGAAAGAGAAAAGGAAACAGATACCTACAGGCGCTGCTCCAAGACGGACATTTTTTGAGCCAGTTTAAAAAGAGAGAATAAGGAAGAGATTATTAAAATAAGTTTGTCTAGTAGACTTAAAGAAATATTTCTGAGAAATAAAGTCTTGGGGAAAGTATAGAAAATAAATGCACCCACATTATGGGACCCATAAACAGGCTCATGCCAAAGGAGCTCCAGATCTGAGGCAGGGCAGGTGTCTCTGAAGGCAGGAGAGGTTCTTTCAAGAGACCAGCCTCTCAGTAGTGCCCTTTCTCTGGTTTTCTCCAGTGAAATGTTTTTTTCAGAAGCACCCTGGGTAAGTTCACCATGAAGATTGTTGTGTCTTGGCTTTCTCCAGTGCCTTAGCTTTCCTGCAATATGAAGAAACCTCTTTGTGGTAATGTGGATTTAATGCTCTTCAGTTTATGTAAAGTTAAGGACACATTTGCTTTCCAACCAATAGTCCAATGGCCTAATGCAACACTATCTCCTGCTTCTAGGAGGTGTTCATTTGCCTGAATCACTCTCCACTTCCTCCTCTGTACTGCAAATATTGCCCTGACTCCTGTAAAGCTGGCAAACTGACATAATTTCAAGTGATTTCTTGCACCTTCTCCCACCTGCTGGCCCCTAGTTGGGCATGTGCCATTAGCCCAGCATGGGCAGCTTCCTGTGCTTCTTTGCTGGACTCTTCAGACCTCCAGTTTCAGTTTTACAGTAATTTTGATTTTCTTTGTATTGTGCCTAGTTTGCCATGAGAGAGTCCATCCTCTATAAGCTGTGCTGTGATGAATGCTAATGTTTTCTTAAAGGATTAGTTTAAAATCTGCCAGTAATCACCTACAGGTTGTTTTGATCACAGTCACAGTCTTATCAGGTCTCAGGTAGCCTCCAGAACTGTAAGACCTAGTCTTCAGCTTGAGCCCAGACACAAACACCCCTGTGATTTTTTTCCTTCCTTTTCATTTTGTTTAATAACATTCCTCTCCTGTGTTTCATTCTTACATGAAGTACGGAAACTCCTCAAATCGCTAAAATACAGCTTCACAATCAGCCTTTGCTCTCTAACGTAACAGCAGTCTGGCAGACACAACCAGTTACTACCAGAAAAAAAGCTGCTTTGTGATTGTCCCCACCACTTGCAGACACAGAAAGTAGTACTCTTCAAACCTTCTCCAATTGTACTCCATATTCCCAAAACATTTTAACTCTTAGGGACTTACCGCTGCTCCTTTTTTTTTGCACAGATGTTATTTTCCTTGTTGCTTTTGACTTCTGGTGCCATATGGCTTTGAGTGGCCTCTCTGCCCATGCCACACAGTCCATGGCTGTGAATCAGGCACTTCAGGAGACACAGCCTAAGTTACATAAAGCAGAGCTGTTTCAGTGCTTTCTGTTTACCTCAGGTACAGAGTGGACATGCCTTTGCTGAGTTGTTTTGTGTTGTTTGTTGCTTGACCCTAGGTGACTGCATATAGTCACAAAGCCTTCTGCAATGCCCCATCTGGACTTCCTCATAGGGGAAGCTGAGCTCCACCAAGGCTTCATCTTCTGCAGCACAAAGCATACTGCAAATACTTGGAGGTTTCAGCAGCCAAAGTTCTTTTATACACAACACAGGTCATTTTTACTTGAAGTGCTGACCTTAAACGGTATATAATTTAGCCAAAATCAGGCAGATTTATGTAGGGCACCACTAAAGCAGCTCTCAGTACTAGTTTTCAAGATTTTATGACCACCTGACTTGGAATAACTTCTGGATTCTGTTTTGGATCATAAAGTGTTAGTAAGTGAATGTGGAGACTGTTCCCATAGCCCTTTCTGAACTACCTGTTCGTGATTAATTATGGACAACTCCAAACGATTGTACCTCTCTGCCAGCCTCCATGTTTGCGCAATGACTAACATGGTGATGTCAGTTCTCACTAATGTATTTGCCAATTAGGAAGATTTAGTGTTGTGACTGAGGATAGCAGAGCATTGGTGGCAAATCTGTAATTGTCCAAGTCAAATATCTGACAACTGGGCATTAGAAAAAGTGCTTTAGGTTTTACCCCCATGTGGGTCTGACTGTGCATCTTTCTGCAGCACTTCGGTTTGCATTGCATCAGGACACATCAGTCACATCTTATTAAGTCACAGCAAATCACTTTCTGTCTCACCATAATACTTAATCGACAAATCCAATGCCATGTGCCACACTCCAGAGCATCAGTCAAGCAAACGCAATCAAGGAAATGTCTTGATTTTCCCTGAATGCATGCGATGGACTGCCAGCATTAGTAGCACCTTCACCAGGACAAGCATCCCATTACGCAAGACCCCTATAAATGCTGCAGGAGGCAGCCTCTCCCTCAACAAGCTTACAAACAGGAAGCAAAACAATTAGATCATGCACGCACACACACGCATCAGCACAGAACAGACCTCAGCCAACCTGACAGGCTCATGAACACCCAGTCTACCAAACCAGGCTGAGATATGTGCACCACTGCTGGTGTGTGAAATACTTCAAATGATACTCGGAGGTGGCAGGCTTCAGATGCCCATGTCAAGACAGTAACCCTGTAGCTTGTGTAATTGCCTCTGTACAGGAGTTCGTGTTCAGCCGTGCCACCCTCTGTGAAAAAGTTGAGCTGCAGGATAAGAGCTTTCACACAACCAGCTGCTGCCAAGCTGTAGATTAGCAGGTAATCAGTTGACTGGTGGTAACTTCGTCAGCTCCCAGAGTCTTGCTGTGTGTCAAGGGGTGAATGGCTAAAGTGTCAAGGCAGGGGCACGAAGAGCAGAGGTAGATGGCTAAGGTATAAGGTTGAATCGTCTGTGGAGTGAGAGGAATGGGTGCAGTACGGCCCTGGGTCACTGGCTTTGGAGAGCAGTGGTGGGGAGGAGATGGAGGAGGTAGTAGCGTAAACTCAGACTGAGGGAAGAAAAGGAAGAGAGGCTTTTGCATGCTTGTGCATGGCTCAGACTTGTACCAGTGCTACACACATACATGTGAAAAGATGAGAACTGCAATTTCCTTGAGCCTAGGACAATTCCAGGTATACATGTAAGCCATCAACAAGCTGTCTGATTCCCCTGCATGGACAAAAACAACAGCATCCCAGGCTGGCAGGCTGGCAGGAAGCAATGCCAAGTCCAAGTGGCTTAAAAAAAGAACCAGCCATATCAACGCTTCTGTGCAAGTTTTACTCCACTGCTTTTTAAAGTGCATGGTTTTATTTCCATCCAGTAGAAGACAGCTGTGAAGCTGTGAAGAAAACCTGAATCCCAGTAAGAGATATGGAATCCAACCTTATTCATTTCAATACTGACATACACTCAGTGTACACACAATCACTGTGATGAGAGGCAGTCGTGTGTTTTGGTCACTTTATGCCAGCTACACAGACACAAAGAAACTGTTCAGGGAAATAACTCTGACAGAGAGGGGTTTATCTGGCAGCATTTATCTAGCACTGTCTCTACATTCCCTTTTCAGGACCTCCCTTCCTCTTCCACCCCCAGGATGATGGTGGAGGAAAGGATTAGGGAATAGAAGGAGAAGACCAGAAAGGAAACGTCACTGGGGAATACTAAGACTTCAGCTGTTCTCTGCTTGACAGTAGTTCCTTTAGCACTAGGGATGCAAGCTTCAGCAACCTTATGAAAAGGATAAACTGGCCCCTGTGAGGACCCAAGAGCAGAAAAATAAACCAACAACACCCAGCACTTCTGTGACATTCCTGAGCTGTACAAATCACTTGCCCATGTCCTCACACATTGCCTCCCTCCTCCCTGCTATGCAGCACCGCCGCAACAAATCCATAGTGCTTGGACAGCTGGTGATGGCTGGGACTTGGCCCAATATGTGGATATTATTTGAGGGTTTTGCTGCATTTTTATGTTGACTCACGGCATACAATGGGCCAATGTTGCCATCACCACATAACTAGTCACAGAACTTTTTTTTTTTGCCATTATTGTATTTATTCCTTTCTTCCCCTGCCACCCTGTAACAAAGAAAGGAAAATCCAGAAGAGGACATGTGTTATTTAATATCTGTGTCAATGTCAGAATGCAGGCATGCTTTTATTCTTTTGCCTTTTGCAATGAATGTGTGATACCTGATATATTAGGTATTAATAAAGCAGACTGCTTTATGCTGTTTATATTGGTAATATGATTCTGGATCTTATCCCCAGCTGAGAGCAGTAGGAATGTAGATCTTTTCCTTCTATATTATTGGCCAGCCATGCCTAATCAAGTATACAATATATTCTGATTTTTGTGTATTGTTTTATTTTTGATTGACTTTAATTAGAACCAGCTCTCTATATAATAAGTAGGTATATAAAACGTGGCAGAGAAGGAGCAACGGCTAAAAGGCATAGAGAATGAGACAAAATAAAATCCAGCAAGGAAACCAACAGGATGGTGCAGCCTTGCACTTCACCAATAATTTTACAGCACTTCACCCATAATTGCCAGCATTAATCCCACCCATGCCGACCGCAGTGCTCTGTCTCAGAGGCATCAGTACCACCTAGGGCTGAAGATCCCCATCTGCATTAACCAAGGGGTTAATGGGGAATTGCAAAGAGGGGGAATTGCAAAAGCATGATAGCATAGAATGGAAAGCATTTTTTTTCTCTTGACTGTGGGTAAACTGTGAAGTTTAGAGATGCGAACCAGTTCAGGTAAAATAAGTCTCTCCTGAAGCTCTGACACACAACTTGAAATTACACATAAGAAGTTGCGTGCCTCCGTTAGTCTTTCCTTACACACACACTTCCCAGTTTCTCTCAAGTTTTCTTCTGGATTATTTTCAAAGTCCCGCGATGACTATTGTCAGTGACAAAACTCAGATGTTATCACATGCACTTTCCCAGCAAGAGAAAATCCTCTTTGTTCGGATGTCCAGTTCTTCTCAAGGAACGGCTAATACTTCCATTAATTCAGTCAGCACTGACCTTAATTTGCTTGCTCCTGGATAGGACATCTGATCACATAAACCATTTGCACAAACTCCTGGGTTTATCCTGCTGAGGAAAATAGTGGCTGGCCTGCCTAGTATCACAGCACTTGATGCCTGTTCTACAGGGCTTTTTGCATAACATCTGGGGAGCGCCTACTTCTAAGGAAGTTTGAAAATGGTCCCTTTCATCAGCATCAGATCCCATTGTATTCAATGAGAGCTGCAGGTGTTCTGTACCACTTGGGGCCAGGCCCTTCATCATAATAAAAAGGCCAGATTTGAGCTGGAAGCTCTGTCATTAAAACTGCCTACAGTGTATTAGTAATCTGCTGAACCTCCTAGAGGCCCAGAGAAACCTTCTGCTGCATTACTTGAACTCTTTGTGATTACCAGAACAGTGAGGATTTAAGAGGGGGCACATTAAATTCATGTCACATCCCTTCTCTGAGTTACCCAAAGACTAATAGACCCAACAAAACCTTTCTCAGGAACACAAAGTAAAAGAAGCTCTCTCTGTATGAGATAGCATTGACTATCAGAAGTGCCCACAATGTTGTTTAAGATGACTGACATCCTCTTCCTCCATTTTATTTTACAGCTATTTTAATGCATTGAAAACCTGGAGATGCTTATGAGACTATCCAAACCAGTTTTTAGTGCCTCTGATCTGCACACCAAATTCATTTCCTGCTGCTGTCTTCTCAAGAAGAGAGCACCATTTCATGCAAGGGTTTTAGCATAGGGCATGGGGACACTTTTGCTCTGGCTGTACAAAATCTGCACACGGGAGGCTGAAATCCTGAAGGCACCCTGATGCCTTAAGTTCTTACTGGCTAAGATCAGGGTAGAAACACTGAGAGAGACAAAGGAAGGGAGAGGTGACTGCATGGAGACCCACTTTAGCAGGTTCCCCTGGTGGGTAGAGGTGCTGATAAGCACCATGTTGGTCATCTGCTACCAGCACAGTGACGTGGAAACACATGAAGCTAGGGCAGAACATGGTCTTCCTCTACTGTTCTAAGAGCCAGTGTCACCTGGCATAGATTGGAGTGATACACTGGTGTTGTGGGATCAGCTGGAGGGATGTACAGGAGGAGAAAGAGGGACTAAGTTTTTCAGGGAAGGCTAAATGCAATAAAAACTCTGGCTCTTCATGTCGTATTCATTAAAAGCAAATTACTGGATCAGAATGGCTGTTCAAATTGGTTCAGCTAAATATTAGGATATGACCCAAATTTTCTATCCAAGTGAACATATGCATACACTTTTCTGAAGCTCAAAAGATTTAGTCAGTCAAGATTTAAGAAAGGGGAGAGATCTGCTTCCTGGGTTAGGTAGTTGTTTAGTTTATATTTCAGTTTAAGCATAAGTTGGTGCTTGCTGGAGTCAGCAAAGACCAGAAATTGTAACCCAACAGATCTGCATACTGTCTTGGATAATCTTAAAATGAGGTTTGGAAAAGCTTCTGAGAAATTTCCAGGTATCTATAGCCAAACTTTCTAATATTTGCCAATCTCGGTTACTGGAATATTTCTCCCTGTCAAAAGCCATGACTTGCACAACTCAGAAAGTTCCACAGAGAGATTTTCATTCCTTTTTCTTTTGCATCTCATGAGATTCTGCATGTAATCTTATTATGAGCCAGAGGCCACATTACTCTGAGCTTCAAGAAACAATTAGGGTTGTGGTCCCAGTAACTTGCAGAGTGTGTGATGCATTAATAGCATCATGCTTTAACTTGATAGTGATGCCATGTCACAAGTTTAGCATAGCATATCATGGAATTTCTTTTACACTAAAAATGGACCCAAAACAAACTCCAAAACAATCCCAGTCTCTGAGATTTGGCTTCCAGTCTAACTTCTTCAAAGCCAATTACTCTGTAACAGGCTGTGCCAAAATTCTGGATCAGAAGCCTATCTATTTTGGAATCATATCCATTGAGATCCAGAACTTGTCAAAATGGGGCCCTGTCTTTGTTTCCAGGAGAGCTCAGCAGAGTGAAGATGCTAGCACAGGACCTGAAGCAGCCCATTCTCTGCACATAAGGGATGTGCAGTGCTCTCTTGGATTGGATCTTAGCTTCCCATGGCCAGTGCTGTGAAAGCAGCCCCAGTCCTTGCGGTGAGTCTGGCTGACGCTCCCACCCATAGGTCTGCCAAAAATGAGCTGTAATGCAAGTTCTGCATGCTTGCACACTACTGGTTATAGTCCTTTGAAGGATGGGAAGAGGTTTTAGGCTCAGGGTCTGGACTGCTCATGGTTGGAGGTTTGAATAGGTTATCCCACTACAACAAGCACCGCTGCTCAATTCGTCAACGAATCTTACTTAGCTTTACTGACAGAGCATCTCCTTTTGCATCCAAGAGCCATCAGTTCAACACAAAGAAAGACAGACTTCTCATGTAGTCAAGATGTTAGGGCATCCAAAAAATATAATATCACCACACATGAAAATACAGCTCTTCTTTTGTGGTTACAGCTCTTTTTTCTTGTGGTTATCATCTTGGCAATAGAGCATAGTTTTTTCCCTTCACCCGTATGACTACAGCTGAAAACTATTCTAAATGAACTTTTCAGGAATTTCTTTTCTTTATCTCATGCATTCAGTTCCTGCAGAAAGTCTTGGAACCAGGTGGCTAAACAAATGCTCCCTTCTCTTGCTTGGTCTTAAAGGTTTAGAAACCAGATAGCTTTGTTACTACACTGTCATTTAGTGAACTTTCACTGGAGATGCATCCAGGCTGGAAAGAGCACCCTGGCTGGCACTACCCAGGGAGGAATGAACAATTTCAGAGAGTGGAACAAGGGAGCACATTCTTCTCTTGCACATGCTGTGTTTTCTTCCCCTTTGAAAACACAGTAAAAGTGATCTCAAGAACTGGATCTGCATTACAATACACCTGAGCTCTGGGGAAGGCTGGGTCTTGGGGTGGACTCTGGTGTCTTTCACAGCCATGCCCTACTCAGCACCCAGTGCTTTGTCTCCCTGCCCTCTCTTCTGTTGTCTTGTGGTCCACGTGGCAGCGCCGGTATATCAGTGTTAGTCCTTGGGTTGGACTTTGCTTGGTAAGATGTATGTCCATTTCCAAACACATTGACAGAAGACATGAATTACAAATATTATGATGCATTAAGCTGTGAAAAGACAATGGTTAAATAAAAAAGCTGCACAGCGGGGACCAAGGAAAAATAACTGGAATTCCGTCAAAAGGGAAGATGAATGAACAGAACTACACTGACATCTGCTGGTCCGTACATCAGCACTGGTATTGTTACTGACACCGAAAATTGTCTTGGTGGTGGGAAAAAATGACATATGAAACTCAATAAATCCTTCAGAGATACCTGCCACTTCCACCACGTTTATCCACTACCTACTGCCCTGTGTACTCTCTGGTCATCTGGGCAGTATCTTGTAGGGAAGAAGTTTTTATATTTGTACAAGAGTAAGATTTATTTTTTCTTTCCTTTTTTTTTTCTTTCTTGTTTTGTTTTGAGGAAGTGTTTCAGGTTACTGGAGCTCTGCATGGACTGTCAGAGACTTGCAGAGATCCTGCACAGGCAGCTGTCTCTATACAGTTGACACACCAAATCCCACACATGAGACACCACACTAGCAGTGTGAACGCACCCAGTAAATCTAGTGACTCATTGAACTTGCTGCGTAAGCACTGATTGATTGTACAGCACATGCACAGTAAGTCTGATGAGTCCTAGATGCTGCAAATCCATCATATGGTTTTGTCCAGGAAATTTTGCAGATAAATATAGAAACAACTGCTTTTGGATTCTCAAATTCTGGCAGATAAAAAAAAACCCAACAAAACGTATTTTTTTGATGAAGACAAATAATACTTAACTGCTGTAAAGTATAAGTTTGCACGTAGGGAAGAAAAGTTATTGGGAAAGGAAGCTATTACACTTATCAGAAGATACATACACAGAAGGTCTGTGATTTGGGCTATCTTGCTGCACATTCATTGACCTTTACAAATCTTTCAGGGACCTGGTTTGGCTTTTTTTCATACAACACTGAAGTTGTGAAGGGTAAAAGGGGTGTGCCCAAAACCGCTTGTCCATTTAGACTTCTGTATGTTGGGAGAGCTGTGTGGGGGAAGAAGGAGGCTATAAAGACAATGGAGAATTTTTATTTTTCTATTAATTTGATAAGTTCTCTGCACTTTGTGCATTGTTAAACAATTAAAGCACAATCCATCTAGCTCAAGCCAAAGCAAAGACTGTGATATTTTAATATATAAAAAGATCCATATAGTTGCTTCTCAGAACGACACCTCCTCAAAACGGTCTTCTGCCTTAAATAGGAAGTTAACAATGATATTGCATTTCTTTTACTGAAAAATAACAATCTTTCAGAAAGCAGCTGATTCACTTGCAAATATGCAACCAGCACCCTTACTGTCTTAATCCTGATGACAAAGGGGTGGGGCTGGGCCATCTGAAAAGGAGCTTTCCGTTTCCCTTCCAAATCACTGCTTTGGGATTTCTCTGGGTGGATTTTGATTGTTCTGCTTTTACTGCACGCAGAGCATCTTCTTTGCACATCTAAACGCAGAGGCGAAAAGACCTCGCTGTTGAAAGAGTAAGGCAAAGAAGAGACTTGCATTCATACATGAAAACCCAGACATTTGTTGGAAGTCATTGTTCCTTAGTCATTTCCAAACAGTGAAAGGAAGCAGCTGGATGAAACAATCAAAATATATTCCAGAGAACAGATAAAAACTGTTTAGAACATTTTTGGCCTGTTGGCCTGTTCTAATTATTAGTAACATCAACTAAGTCAATTTCACAAAGCACTCCTAAGAAAACAAGCTTTAGGCTTACATTAGCTAAGGAAATTCAGCCTCCTTTTGCCCCCCTCCCCCCTTCCGTATGCCTCCAAGTCAGAAGACCTAGGAGGCTTCAGTGACTTAGCTTATCAAAGAGAAGGTTAAGAGGTAACTTGATCAAACGCTATTTTTATTTCATGAAGGAACACAGAGCTGATAATACATTTTCAGTCCACTAGACAGAGGCATAACAACAGCAGAAGCCCATTACTAAACCTGGTAATAGAGACACTAACAGAGAAAAGGAGGCTGGATGGGATTGTCACCTCTGTCTTCAGAAGCTAATGCTGACCCAAATAATCAGAGGCAGAATGCAAATTCACTTTTCGAAGAGTATTAGGGTTTGAAAGATTTTGTTTTAAGTTTCACCTCTTAATGGGAACATTTTCTGTATTGTGTTAGACATACAAATTTTAAGGCTGGAAAAAGACCACTAATCACCTGATATCCTGCATTACTTTGACCAGGTGACTCACAAGTGTTAATTTCTACTTTGAGATCAACAGATACTCTTGATTTAATTACATTGGATTTTTTCTAAATTCAGTCTAGATCTGAAAACCTCCAGCAATAGAAATTCCACTGAAATAACAATAAACTGGTTAAATGACCAATTACTGTTGCAGTTTAAAAAATTCACCTTATTTCCAGCTTGGCGTTTTCTGTTTTCTAGACTTACATTCTTGTTGCTTCTTTATCTGCCAGACTGCAAAGCTACATATTATTGTGTTTCTGTTTTGTAAGTATAAAGTTTTTGCTTCTCTCTTCTTCGATAAGCCAAAAGGCTTGAGCATCTTCAATCTTTCACTATAAAGTGTATTCTGCATTTTCCATAATTCCCAAAGATTTTTTTTTTTCTGAGACCTCTTCGCATTTTCAGTATTATACCTGAAGTATTTTACTTTAGCAGATAATTAATGTAGACAGTTGGCGTGACATAGCCGATTTGGGGTAGCTAGATAAGCCGCAGTAACTTACCCATCATTGGGTAGCCAATTCTGTATGGGTCAAAAGTGAGTTGTACTTCTAAAATACTGCAGTTTGTGCCATTATTTTGTTTTGACAAATAAGGTTTATCATCCAGACTTAATGAGTTATGGAGATATTATCAAGACAGCCAGGACAAATATGGTACTGTGATTTACTTAATAATCCTCACAAATGAAAATAAATCCCTAAGCATATGATGGTTCTGGAGGGGTGACGCACTTAGCCATACAAATAGCAGCTTGCATTAAAGTATAGAAACCAACATACAGATTTTCAAACCAAGGCCATGTACCCCACACAAATCTGTCAAGAGGTAACTGTTTCTACTGGCCCTAGAGACAAATGCTTCAGCAATTTCAGTTTTGAACATCTCAGTGATGCACTGTGCTTGGAAGCTTCCCAAAGATTTCAGCTAATGCAGATAATGGCCTTTTTTTTTTCATTTAGCAAAGGTATCCATGTCAAATGTACAGCATCTTTTCTCTGTTGCTCTTGCATTCTACATGCTTTTGAGTTTATTTCAAGAAGTTTATTTTTATCTACTGATGCCTGATCTCATTTGACTGCTGTATTCCTAAAAATGTTCTGGTAGAGATGTGGACTCCTGATAACAGGTTGCTTTCCTTGCTTCCATTTGAAGAACCCATTAGATGTAGCCCCTGAGGGTCTTTGGGTGATGGGCTGAAAACCACTGTCTCCATGTTCTTGATAA
The DNA here is from genome assembly GCA_017639245.1 of Myiopsitta monachus. Lineage (NCBI taxonomy): Eukaryota > Metazoa > Chordata > Aves > Psittaciformes > Psittacidae > Myiopsitta > Myiopsitta monachus. Next base: position 57,244,203 of record CM029918.1, on the reverse strand, counting down.
GTGCATACACTGCCTATCATTACGATGCTATCATCTCAGAAGTTGAGATCAAGAATAGGCAAGCTGAAACCCTGATGGAAAGCTATTAAGATGACTGAATTTGCTCATTTATCAGCACAAGAGGCTGGTGACTTTCAAGGCACCCTGCATAGACTATTGCATAAACAGGCTCCTTTCTGGATGAAGGTTTGATCTAAAATAACCCTACACTAAATCTGGGATGTGTTCTGCATTCCATTCAATTAAGACAATGATTGTGATTGTCAGCAAAGGGGATTTCCCAGAACATTTGGTACCTACTTTGTAATTAGTAAAATATTGAAATGATAAATATACTTGTGGATTTATGTATGAGAATAGGTCTTACATTGGCAGCTTTGATAAATGTTTCTAATAATAGAAAGGAAAAAGAATCTCATGTCCTGTGTTGACTCCACAAATGAAGAAATAACAGGGATATGATTAGAAACCTTTCCTAGCTCATTTGAACACTTGTCTCCAACTAAGAGCAGCGCCACACCCTCAGTTTCTGGGAATAAATCCATTAATGAATGAGTGAAAATTTTAGCATGTAGCAAAGCCTTGCATTCAGTAAAAAAATGTGGCAGAGGTTGGCCTTTATTGTACTTCTGGGCCAAAGTTATAACCAGAGTATAATAGGTGGGATATAAGGCCTGTAAGGTAACAAAATACAAAATGCAATACCAAGTTCAAAAGAACAATGTGGACACCGCAGCAAGAAATGAGAACAGCAATACTATTTACATTCACACTCCCATGGCAAATACAGAGCAGTAGCTCTGTCTTCAGGGTTCCTGTTTCTAGTGCAGCTACCTTCTTGGGTTTGACACCAGTGGCATACATCACTCTGGTAAAATCACCCAAATAGTGCTTGGCAAGAGCCATGGTGAGGCTTCACCTGTCCTTCATCACTTTCCGGACAAATTAGCCTTAACACATAATAGTGTATGCTGGGAGCTGACCTTATTATACAGAATTAATCTGTCGCATGTGGGACACATCAACCATGCAGTACATATGCAGATCCGCTGAGAGGTACAAGCTTAATATGGCGGGCAGATGTTACATTGGATCACCTGCTTTTGTTCCTTTCAGTGTTCTCAGATGTGTTTAGACACTGCAACACACTTTGCCACAAGATCAATGAGTTGCATAGCCATACAAAAGAGAAAATAAACAATGCTCCAGACAGTGACAAGTTAGGAATATCAGGAGAAGCTTTCTGGAAGGTAAGACATGGTTTTGATAAAATCTTAAGGGTGCTGCAGGATGCCGAAATGCTTCAGTGGATGTGGCTGTGCGTCATCCAGTTAAGACAATAATCAGAAAAAGCAACTAAGTCCTTTCAAACAGATCTAAATCACATGGTATATCTATCTCCAGTCTCAAATACATGATGAAGCCATGGAATCCTACTAGTTTTCCAAAAATCAGGCTTTATTTGAATAGAGTATGTCATGTAAGCAGGTAACCTAGACCTGTATGCAACTCACACAGTATCTGTTCCATACAGTCAAAAAGACATTTAATGTCTCTTCTCTGATTTTGATATTGTAATGAACCTGTCCTCATGCTGATAAAGCAACTGAAGTGTGCGCACCTTAGCGGTCTGGTTTACGTATGAAAACACACATCAGAGTGGCTGCAGGCTTTGTTCTATTTATCGTTCCATTTTTCTCCCAAGGATAACTTAAGCAAAGTTAAAGGTCTGGAAAAAAACAAACCGAAACAAAACCCACACAGCTGTATATCCCTCTTAGAAATAAATAGCAGAGACATAGATAGTGTCCCTTCCTGTGCTCTTAAGATACATTCATTTCCAGCCTTCAACACTTGCCCTTCAACAGGCAACTGACAAAGAGAAGGGACAAGATAAATCTGTTGTCCAGAAAAGTGGCATTCTGGGTCTTGTAGATTCACTGTTCACCCTTTTCTTTTTATTTCCTCAGGGGTAGCAGTGAAGGTTGATGATGCTCTGGGCTCCTAGTTCATGGACCAGTGGCTTTTCCTTCTGTCACCTGCTGGGCCTCTGTCATAATGAGAAGTTGTAGTTTTCAAGGGTAACCTTTTACATGCCATAGCTGTCTTACTCTAGGTACAGGAAGGTCTGCAAGAGAACTTACTCTGTAGAGTCACGGCATGTAAGTAAGAATCTCAAATAATAATAATAATAAAATTCTCCTCCTAAAGTATTAATTTATTACCAAAGAAAAACATACTGAAGTTTGGAGATGAAAATAAAATACACTCAAAATTCATAAGCAGTGTATGGCTAATTCCTTTTTTATGAAAACCATACAGCACAGATTTGCAGTACATTCACTTCTTCCATTGACACCAGTTGGAATTATTAGGTCAGTGCCTTTGGAAATCTTAAATCTGCAAAGAATATTTAACTTCCAATTAAACTGCTAGCTCTAGTTAATTAAAAGGACAGTCTAGTCAAAAAACATGCTAAAAATATTTTCCGTTCATCATGATATGTCTTTGAATCTCATAAAAGAGAGTAACAGTTGTTTTGAAAAGTGACCAGTCACAAAAGTGTCAGTTTCCTTGAAATGGTTTGTTAGTTTGCTGAAATTTTCCATGGTATGTATCTTCGTTCTTTTCAAAAATAAGAAAATGAGCATCTAACAGTTTTTTAGGGTTTGATTTTGTTTTGCTCTATTTTCCCCTTCCCTTTCTTCTCTGTAGTAACACAGAAAACAAAAAAAAGGGGGCAAAATGAAAGAATATGAAAATTATATTATTTATTTAAAAAAAGACAAAAAAAGAACTAAAAAAAGTCATAGAAAAATGTTTTCATTTTGAAAACAATCTCACAAAAATAAATCCGTGTAGACAGTTACCTGAACCTTTTCAAAAGATGCCAATAATTTCATTTTTTAACATTTTCATGGAAAATATCATTAACAGGAACAACATTTTAGAATTAATACTAATATTTTCTATCAGCTTTCTAATGCTTTATGTGGATGTTATGAGAAAGAGAGACAGCATTTCACTGCATGTGAAAACAAAAGGGAGGTCTGTGAAATAATTACCTTGCTTTTTTTCCTTTTTCTGGTTTTTGGGGTTTTTTTTGGTTTCGTTTAGTTTGTTGTTGGGTTTTTTTTAATACAGAAAAATTATTTCCATATTTTTAAAAAAAATATTTTAAAACCTGAGCAAAGTTCAGAATGAATCAGACATTCTTTGATGGTTAAAAACCAGTAGAAACAAAGAATTCATTGCAAGAATTCCTGCATAGTGTTTTATGCCCACAAGACATTAATATTGCAGATTATATCTGAAAAAACAAGCTAAAGTCTGGGTGCCCCTTCAAGCCTGTCAGAAATTGATTCATTCATTGTTAAAGGTTAATTAAAATAAAACAGCCAGCATAGTCCTGAGTTAAGAATACCAGACCAAGGAGCAGAAGATCTGGATTTCAGGCCCTTCCCTTCCCGTGCGTAGCATAATGTATTGTTTTTCCATGATTTATTTGTGTTGTGAGAGCTCCTAATGACCCCCTGGTGACACAGAAAGAGAGAAGGATTTGTCTACGACAGCGACAGCTCTGAAATCCTGGATCTTCTGAGCTTTTGTCCAGCGTTCAGAGAGACTACACTGTCTGTTTTAATTATTTGTGAAATGTTGATTTCCTGCTTCCATGTGCAGGATAATATTAAAACTGCAATTAAAGGCATTTAAAGAAGAAGACAAGAGACATTCGTGTCCCAGGAATTGCCACCCTGGGTATGGATAGGAAAATTCCAGATTCTCAGAGCAATCAGGTCGTTACACTGCTATGGATCCACATGTCCAGCACGAAATTGGTTTCCAAAACAGCCAGCCAGGTAGGTAGCTTTCCTTTTTCTCTTCCCTTCCCTTCCTTTCTCTTCCCTTCCCTTCCCCTTTTCATTTTCTTCCCCTTTTCATTTCCTTTGTCCAAATCTTTGCAGTGAATTCTCTTTCTTCACCTGCTTTTATCTCTAATATCCCCCATCGTTGTTCCTCAGCATCAGCCTGGGGTGGCTCTTACTCAACAAGCAGTGCCTGGTCTAGGTTCAGGCTCTACTTTCAGCTCTCCTCACACTCTGTGATTTCCATTATGCATACAAGCGCTCTGAAACGAGTTGTTGAAAAGCCAGAGTGGCGAAAGGCTGCACACTGCATTTCTGTCTAAAGATTCACAGCCTGAAGAAATATCAATTTGCAGCAACAAGATGTGGATGCCATAGTGCACTCCTTCAGAGGACAGTCTGTATCTCTCCCAGTAGCTTTGGCTTTACCTGGAGGGAGGAGTAACCTCACGATGCTTTCTCAGCCTGGCCTGGCTCCCCAGTGCAGAGAGACTCGTAACTAATTACTGGGACTTCAATTCTTGGCTTGACCAGCTGTGTCAAAGCAAAGACGCCATAGGCTCCCTTGTGCTGTGAGATCTATAATTCAACTTCCATATAAAAAAGTCAATATTGGAGAAAAGAATGACATTTAAAAATCATAAAATAAGTAGCTTGGTATTTACTTATGTTACTCTTTTCTTCCCATAGTTTTATAAAACATGAAGTGGTCTGTTTATACTTCTGCTTTTTTCATGACTGGAACGATTTTCCTTCAGTTTCAGAAGATGTCTGCACAAGTGAAGAATCACGGTCATCAAGGAAAGACAAGAGAGGATAGGCAACCTCTAGACACACTGAATTTTTTATGCTCTGAAAGAAGTTAGGACCCATGTAATTGTGGTTTTGTCTCTGGTTAAAACAGTGTTTTAAAGAAAAAGTCATTATTTGGACAGTGTAAAAAGAAAAAAATCAAATCAAACAAACCTAAGCAGAAGGTAATATTCCTGGCTTCACTGCACCAACTCACATTGGTCCTGTGCAGGACAGCACAGGGAAAATCACTCTAAATCTTATAGCAATAATTAACTTTGTCTGCAATCAGAGGCTGCAGAAGCTGTTCACTGCTCCTCAGAGGCTCAGGCACCCATGCTGTATGTACCCCCAGCTTGTGGGGGTAGTTAAGCCTGCAGGATCAGTCTTTATGCCTGCTTGCCACAAAGATCTGAAGGTACTGTTTTCTTTGGTGAGTTCAGTCAGCCAAGTAAAAGCAGGACAGCTTTGTGCAGGTATATTATTTTTTCACCTGTGAGTGATAAAGGAAGGGTTAAAGAAAAATAACCAGGTTGATGTATATGGTGTGTTAAAACATCTCTTTACCAAAAAATGAGGAAAATTTGAAAGAAATTGAAAAAAAGAAAGTGTTCATGAATGAATGAAATAACATCAACCCATAATTATCTAAAATGGGTGTCAATGGGGAAGGAATTACCTAGTGAGGTGCAATAGTGCACCAGCTGGGACACTGGAGCAAAGGAAAACAAATGGAGGCAAAATCTACCTGAAGTTAGTGAAGGTTAGTTGTTGGTTTTTTTTTTTTTCCCTTCTTCTGTCTGTTGCTGCTGATCTTTTATGTTTGTTTGTTTGTTGTCTGCATTTTGTTGAGTTTTCTTTCATTTCTTTTCACCATTTTATCTTCAAATACTTTGTATTGGCCAACTAATTCTGAAAAGCTGCTCCATGTTCACTTTGATCATTATCTGACTTTCTCTTTTTCCTTCCAGTTTTTAATTTTAGCTGCTGAAATGCCACAACAGAGTATACTGTTTTGCAGCGTAAAAAGAGCATTGTTTGCTACAACCCCTGTTTCAAAGACCACTTGCTTGATGACATTGAGAACTCAAGCAGACAGGAAAAAGAGATGATGTTTAAATGATTATTTTAAAGATCTGATCTTTCACAGCTACCCAAAGTGAGAGGCCAGGCTATTCAATTAGGCACTAAGCCATTTTCCATGGCTTGCAAATTAATTATTGGAACTGGAACCTGCCACCAACTCATCTCTCCACACCTTTTGCTCAGATCCAAAACGAAGCTCAGCAACAGGGACAGGTTCACGGGATTGCTCAGCCCTTGAAGTGGAAGAGGGAGAAACTTCCTGTGTGTGAACCTATCCAACCCAGACTGGGGAAAGCATTTGCAGAAAGTAATCCTGCACTGGCCACATGCAGGACAAAAGTGACTTCAACACTTCTCTTGCTTCCCCAGCTCTAGGGCCACTGTGGATTAGGAATCTTGAGAGATAAGAAGAATTTTCTAAGAGATAGGAAGCAAAGTTGGTTTGGTTTTGTTTTTTTTTTTTTCATAGCTATGCCCTGCCTTCTCCGACAGATGTGAGTTTTCTGCTGGATAGGCAAGCTTCCTGCTGGCTGATTGGAACCTTTTAAATGGGCATCGGCTAGCAGCACATCGCCTAGCCCAACAAATGCTGTGGCATGCTGACAGCCTTGAAATATTCTGATGGTCAGCATTTGCATTTGTACTGCCAGTCTATCTCTGATCTGCATTACCATTCTGACCCCTCTTTCCTGTTCATATGCACTGTGACTGACCTTCACAAAGATACAAATTCCAGTTTACTTCACTTCAAATGCAAGAGTGTGAGTCAGCCCCCTGAGGGAATACCAAGGAATTCATTATAACAACACAAGAGAAAGATGTGGAGGAAGTAATGTGCTTTCTTTACACAACGGGAAAAGAAATATAAGAGAGAGTACCAAGCAAAGCCCAAGAAATCTTGAGATTGTAATCTGACATAGTAGTACTGGACTCAATTCTTATTGTCTGTAGGTGCACAACCTTATTAGGGCTTAAGAAGTAAGCCAAGTCTTGTCTGATCCCTGCTGCAGCCTGCCAAGCAAAGCAACTGCTTCCAGAAGTGGAAATCTTCATGATCGATATAAAACCACTAGAGGTATTGCACTGTTGTGGATGAGATCTTTCAGAGAAATAAAAATGCAAAGTTCCCAAGTCACAGGAATTAGAAGAGGGTAAGACCTATTCTGTTGTGTTGTCTTGTCTAGGCCACTGTCGGTGTTCCCTTAGACATATTTGCCATGTGCTACATCAGCATGATTGCTTTTTGACAATGTCCTAAAAAGACATTTCCACTCTTATACAAGACCCTCCTGAAACCATACAGACAGTAAGAGTCCAGTCAGCTTTTCAAAAAAGACAAGGTATTGGCCCTGCTTCTCTTTCCAACTGAGTAAATTGCATTCTGATTATTCAAATTCTTTCCAAAACTACTTTTCCATGTTCATATCCTCCCCTTCGCTTTCAGTGGTATAATGCCAGACAGTGTGACACTGAGCTAAAAGTCTGCCCTGTTCCACAAAAGACATGGCCGCATTTAGAAAAGTGTATCTCATCTGAGTTCCTTACCAATGAAAAGGGGTGTACAAGGACAAATTTTACCACCATCTGCTCAAAAAATAGTTGGAAAAAGACAAAAGAATCCTAAAAACTGACAAGTAACCTGTGCATATTGGTGCAATGTGTACAGTGAAGATGAATCCAAATTACCTTCAACAGGAGTCCAGAAGTCTGTATTAGTGCACAGAGCACCTGTATTGGTAGAAATGGAAAGATCATGTGGATTTCAAAAAAGGGTTTTGTCTTTCATGACTGGACAGAAAGACCTAATTAGCAGTACTTACTGCCCAGCTAATTTTATTTACAATGAAAGGGAAAACCAAATCTAAATATTTTCTATTCTTGACACACTTTCACTTTTTACAGCAAAATTTTTACCATAGGGATTTTTGTGATTCAGACTTTTCTAAGAAGTAGCTGGAAATAGTTGCAGGTTTGCCCATTTTGACTATTTGCTGTAATTTTTTTTCTGTAAGCTATGACCTACCACTCATTTTTATTTGCTTCTCTAAGAATGCTTTCATCAAACTTGGAAATATCATTAAGAAGGAATACCCCACTAACACACAAAGTGCCAACCTGTGGCTAAAACCTTCACACAGAAAGAGATGATGTACATTTTTGTTATAGAAACATTCAGTAAGATTCACAAAGAGGAGCTAAATTCTCACTACAGTGCTCAGATGGACTTAATGGCTGTCACAAACCCTGATAAAATCTGGAAAAGACCAATATCCGTTAGTGAACTGGCCCAGAGCTCCTATTTCTCAGAAATTAGGTTGCTTCTTCCAAGCATGGAACTTGGATTAAACTTTCCGCTTAAATTGTTTTAAATACTTTTCAACTATTTGCTTTTAGCACAGATGTTCTTTGATATGTTGGTTTCAGAAGGGCGCAGATTTTTACATGTTCTGCAGATTGCAGCAGTGTTTTCCTGCACAATTCCTATTCTCAGTCACTCAGTACTTTAACCTATATGCAAACATTTAAGGAAATTGAAGAACGGGAAGAAAATATTAAATTCTTTGGCAGCTACAAGGATCCCACTCCTTGCCAAAACAGAAACAGGTACCACAGAATATAATTCATAAAATCAAATAAGGTAGAGGTGGAAAAGATCTTACCTTGACCACTTTCCTAAGCATACACTCTCCCGTGTCATGCCCTAGTATTACCTGTTTCTGAGATTTGCTCTCTCTCTTATGCTACAGCTGTCTAATATGTCAGATTTTTTAACTGCTGGGAGTAATGAAAACCTGATAACGTTTAGGTCTGGGCAAATTTGATTCAGCCAGACTTGGCCAAAGATTGGTAAGGTTTTAACCCCAAAAGATGTGGTTCCAACGAACTCCACAAACCTGAACCTCAGCCCCTCTTCTGGTTTCCTTTTTCTGGGAGACATGTTTATTCAGTTCCTCTTTGGATTTACAACTCGATATAAGCCCCAGACTGGCAGCCCCAAAGACTGATGGCTGTTCTCATCTGAGTTATGTAGGCAGGGAGGGAAGAGAGAAGCCGCCTCTTGAGGTGGAGAGCATGTGAGGCATTGCATGATCTCTGCAGCACCAACTGCAGCTAAGGTTATGGATAGCCAAAAGCAGTCATGGCACAAACTTCTACACTTTAACTTCTCCACAGTGTATGTGGTGGATGCTTCCCATAGAGACATACCCCGATGGCAATATTTTCTGGAAGCCACTCCTGAGGACAGGCTGTTGTATTATTATTACCTGTGGAGCCCCTGACCTCCCAACTAACGAGGCCAAATGGAAGGTTGTTTGTACTCTAGCACAAGTGGTATGGACACAGGACTGCTAAGAAGCAGCTTAGATCATTTCACATTGTATACACTACAGAACAAACAGCACATGCTTGCACCTTTCAGAAGCCTCGGGAGATCTGGGTCAGATTCAAATCAGCAACCTAGAGGTGAAAGTCTCTACACCAAATCCTGAGACATCCAGTCCCCCATGCACATATTAATAGTTGATCATTATGAATTCCATGTTGGGATAATTAATTACTGCATCTGAACTCTGCCTTAGGAATTATTAGATCATTTGGGGCCTGTAATTTATTTTATTTAGCACTGTATGAAAATTGCCACTTCTTTTTTTTTTTTTTTTATTAAAAAAAACAGCTATACTTTAGGCTTTGAGAAGTACATAGTGTTTTCTGCAAAACACAAACCACAAAACAAATATATCTCTTACTGGGCCTGGAGTCATCCTACAGGATTTGTTAGCAGGCTCTGATGATAGACACGAGCAGCCATGCATCCAGCTAATGAGCTGGCCCAAGGGATAAAGAGCACACCAAGCCAGTAGCAATGGATGCGGGAAAAGAGCCAGGGGAATGGTAGAGCATGTTGCCAAATGATGAGTCTTAAAGGTGGTTTCCTATATGAAATTAAAGGTTTTTGCAAAAGTGAAATCTGTTTCTCTCACTCAAAAAATAAATCAAACAATAAGACACATTCACTTCTGAAATGAATGTTCTCTCTGACTCCATTATGCTGTTAACAAGGTGGGCTTGCTTAAAGAGAGCCAAATCCTGCGCACATGATTTAACCTGCACTTTCAGAGGCTTTGGTAGGTGTTTTGTAATGAGTCCTGAATAAAGACAGTGTTGAGGACTGCATAAATTCTGGTCCTTTGTGTATAGGAGTTAAAATTCCAGTGAAGTTGTGAGAAACCTATTCTATGCATAGGAGGATAAGGAAAAGTATCTCCACCCTTTTTCTGCAGACCCTGCTTGCTATTCTGTTCTTTGCTGCAGGGATTTGTCTTAGTTAGGTCTGAAATTCTCTTCAATCTAAGGGCCAGATTCTGCCCTTCAATACATGTGTGGAGTTTATTCCTTGAAATATATATTTTATTTTCAGTACTGTAGACTAAAATATTGTCCATTGATTTTTTTGCAGCAGACAAAATACTTTGTGCTATTTTCACTTGTGTCAACAGTTGGTAAGCATCTAACTATAAGATGAAAAGTGTCTCAGGAGATGTAAAAATACAACCCGGGTTTGTTAACATTTGTAAGCCTCTATAATGCTTCAACCTGAGCAAGATCTGTCTGCTTTATCCTAAATAATACTAAATGCAACTAATTTTATTTCCCCAAAAGCCTCAGGAAAACTAGCTTCATGAAACAGAAAACAGAAACACTGACAGTTTTGTTTTCTAATGGCTTCTTTCTTCCATCTTCATTCAATCACCTGCTAGTAACTGACTGTGTAGTCCTAGAAAATTCTCGTGAATACTAAAAGAAATATACTGGCATATCTAAGCCTCATACAAGACTCATGGAAGACCTCTGTTTTGTGTACTGCAAAAAATACTGGAAGAGGATTTGATCATAAATCACTAGCTTTAGGTATACTTAGTACTTACCTCCACCTCCTCTTGAATCAGGTCTCAACTCTGTGGGTTATGGACTATGCACGTTCAGCCTGTCCAGAAGGTTTACAACCATGAAAGAACCACAAAATGGTGAACCTCTCAAATGTATTTTTGAGAGGACAAATTTAGACATTAATAAATAGACAATTTAGACATTAATTTTGCGTATCATGTGTAGAAGTACATGCTAGTGTGGGGATGTTACTTCTTCTTTAGGGTGCACATGTTGCATTTCCTGTTCAGACACCTGAGATTTTTTTCCTGAAAGACACTGCTGGAGATATTCTTCACTGTTATTTTTGCAGTGGGAAGTTTAGATTTTAGGAAATCTATATTTATTATTGTAGGGTGGTGGAAAGAAGGTTTTGGCATGCAGAGACCCATGGTAATAAATGGAAGGACCATCACACATAAATGAGCTTGGCAAATTGGGGCTTCAACACACCAGCAAGCATAACATCCTGCAAACCATAGCATACACATTTGAGTAAGATAACTGTAGTTCAATATAAATAACTTGATAATACCCCCTGAAATTCTGTGACCTCTTTTGCAAACAATGAATTCATAGTCATCCAAAGTTGCCCAGCAACTCTGTCTAGCATTGTACTGCTGCTGATGACTGAGGAGAGATTAAGTTTCTGTTGCACAGGACACACAGATTACTCAGCTGCTGATTGGTGGGGCTTTCTTTAATGTGAGAAAGCTGCCTGTCATATCCACATGATGGGATTTATGCAGTTGAGGTATCAATGAGTTACATGATCATGTTACGAACACTTTTAATAGATTTCAATCTACTGTGCAAGAGAGAAGTTATCAACACCACTACTGCTCAAAGTGTGTTACATGATCCATTCATCCCAGTCACATTCCCATCAATTACTGATTCCATTTCCATCACATTTGTGATATGTCTGTGCTTCCACATTTCTTTCTCTAAGTGTCCTGGACTTTTTTTTGTAGCCTTAAGACTTCTTAACCCTCTGGGATGAATTTAGGCTCTCTTTTGCAAGACCTCTCAAAGATCATGATGACCTAACCCCAGGTGTGTCAGAAATTTAGATTACTTGTAGCCAACCTTCCCTATATTTTTTCAACCTGAAAAAAACAAATCTGAAATCCAAAGATGACAAATCTTAGCACAGTCATACTGCTTTCTTTGAGCAAGCCTTATAGAAATAAAACCCAAACAACCAACCAGTCCTTTTTGAGTTTTGTAACTCTCATGGTTATTTGTTATAGAACTAGAAAGCTCTCAGGAGTTTTTGAAACGTTAAGAAGATTAACCTTTCCCAGTCACCTTTCCCACCATTTTATTACAAAGCACAATACTCTGACCGCTTATCATCGTTGCTCCAACTGGGGTTTCTGGACCATGGAGCCCAGTAGCTGTGCAGTCTAACATAGCTTCCCTTAACAAAGTAGAGACTTTCTGAGTGTGCATGGGGAGGGGGGATGTCATGTTTTCTGAGCTGGAAGTCTACCCTGAATCCCATCTGCCATTAGTGTAGAGTTACATAAATTGATTTTTCAGACAGGGTGACACTCCAGAGCCAGGTGACAGGCCAGAACAGTGGCTAGACAATAAGATACTTAAGGAAGCTAACATGGACTTTATAGAGGAGGGTGCTGAATAATACTCTTCAAGCCAAAATCATCTGTAGGACATAAGCGCTAAATTATGTTTCCGCTTCCCATACTGACAGGTCTCTGGAATCTGCAAGAATTCCCCACTCCTCAAAGGATATCAGAGCACACAGTATGCAGCTTTCAGGGATTGGCAACCTTGCTTTTGTGATCTCTTGTAATGAAATTTTACCCATAATGCCGTAAGAATACGGAAATATAGCACTTAGAGACACTAAAACTATCAGCAGTTCCCTGCTCAGTGCCTGAGCAGCTCCTTCGCCTGGCGAAAGGTAAACACACATATGTTGTTGAATTAAAAGTTTGCTGATTGATACATCGACATGTGAGGAAGTATTTCAAATAACTTTGGCATTCATACCTTGGACAAGCTGCTCTCTCAAATCACCCTGGCACTTAATAGCCTGCACTGACTGGTAATTCGTATGACCCTGGCACTATAAGTCCAGCCTGGCTAGTGTTTCAATTTGCCATGGCACTAATGGTCTGGAAGTTGTTCTTGTTTTCCAGACTAATGAGTACCCTAAAAGCTGCTCAAAATTGGAATAGAAAGAATTATTTCAAAGGGGAAAAATAAGGAGAATTGGAGCTGCCCACTACCATTGTGCTCTTCCGTCATCTGCCTTTTCTTTAGCTGCCTACACAGGAATCATAAGAACACTGGTATTCCCACAAAGAAACAACTCATGACCAGTGGCTCAGGGTGCCTACCACTGACACCTAACCCTAAAAGCCCCACAGGGATCCCCAGGAGGGAAGGATCTCTGCCATCAGAGTGCTGTAAGGAGAAATGGGAAAGGCCTCATTTGCACTTCCATTATGTGAAATACTTGAAGCCTTCCTGTCAAAATCCAGCTGAAGATGGGAGTTGCTTAACCAGCGTTGCCCTCAGCAGGAGCAGAGAGCTGGACCCATACGCTCACAGGCCACCCTGAGCATCCCTGTTACCTGATGGGCCATGAAAAGGCAACACAAGCCAGAGCAAAGGAAGGACTCAACCCACACTCTGAACACCAGCACCTGGTCTCTTGAGGACCCTGATTTAGCAGAGACAGATTTAGAGGAGTGCCTCACCCTGTTGCTATCAAAGCTGAGTCCTCTGAGCACCAGTCTTTTAAAAAGACGTGAGCAAGCTAACTGAACTCTGGTCTTCACCACCCCATGGTGGTCTGCACAAGCAGGGATGGGGGAGTGCAGCAGAGGAAGAGAGAGGGGTATGTTGCAGGAGCATGCTGTTTTATTAGATGTTTTCACGGTGTGAGGAGGGAATGACTCTTAACTTTATTGCCAAGGCTCCTTAGCAAGTCTGAGTTTTCACCTGAATACATGCAGACACTGCCTAGTTATGATGGACGTTCCAAAGTTTACTGCAAGTTCCACCCATTTTTTCTTCTTTGTGATTTGAAATGGCCTTTGTTGCTTGTTATCTTGAAGCAAACATGAGCAAAAAAGAAAAGGGGGATGAGGGGAAGAAAGAGAGAATGTCACCCAGCCGCTGCAGAAGGGTTTTATGAGATTTTACATCTCAGCAGTTTTTAGCTTCACTATGCATATTCCATCATACGTAATTATTGGTTCAATATGTATACTATGTTTTTTTAAATCTAAGGGGGAAAAATTGACTAGCAGTTATGGGAGAAGACAGAGCTGTCACAACATATTCTTGCAAAGCCATGATTTGTTTTGTGTTCAGTCACACATTGTTTGGATTTCAGCTCTTATTTCAGTCCTGGCCTTAGGGTTTTCCAAGCAGCACTGAAAGTCAGATACACAGGGTGCTACACTGCATTTGGTATTCTGTATTTCTAGCACAAAAGATGGAATAAGAGAGTTGTATAGATGGAGGGGGAGGCACAGGACAAGTTAGTCCATCATCATTTACAGATAGGTAATCAGAAACAGCTTTGTAGCTATAGAAAATACCCACATGTGCGGTGGGTGGGAGGAAATATGTCTGGCTTTCAGCAGGCTGCCTTCTCTCCCCAGCTGTCTCGGCTCCAGCCCTGCAGCCAGAGCTGCTCAGGGAAACCCCATGTGCCCACAGAGTCATGCAGGTGGGAGCAGCAGTCCAGGGAGGACCCAGTCAGCCCACCTGGGACTCTGTTCTCAATGTACAGCAGCCCTAACTGTCCCTAGGAACCTGCAGTCCTCACATGTTCCTGCCCTGTGTTAGTGTCACAAATCACATGCCAGAATCAGAATGAGGTATTTGTATGTATATATATCTTTTTTCACATAAACAAAAAGACACTCAGCTGGTAAGCCTGTCTGGCTGAACGATCCTAATGTCCAGATTTTGCTGGAGTATTCATTTATCGTTAAAGTCTACACAAACATGAGCTGGCAGAGGAACATGGGCCAACCATGCAGTTACTGTTAATCTATGATGTTTATGAAATGAACATATAGTTGGTGATTCTGTGAGTCATTTTCAAAATCCACAAACAAAACAATTCTTTAGAGCAGTGATGAAACAAAAATGTCAACCCAGCTGCAGCTTTCCTAAGGGATCTGCCACAATGTGTCATCTCAACAGATAGATTATTTATTGTGCAGTGTTTCTGTTCATAAAGAAAAGTGCTAGGAAACATGAAAGAAAGAAAAATATAAAAGCAAGTTTTGGTCACAGGAGAGGAAATGCAGTGGGAAGTGATACCCCGACCCCTCAATACCCCTCTTCAGCTTTCAGGAGGAGATAGAGCATTATCTTCGGGAACAACACAGTGAGGTCTTTACCAAAGTGATGTGGTTGTCACAAAATAAAGCTTTGTTTGGTTTCAGTTCTTTTGTTCTAAGCACAAACTCAATGTGTGCTGCCTTCTAGATAGTCATCACTCTGTCTAGCAGCTAATGAAAACAGGAGAAAGAATATCCCAGTATTTTCTATCTCCTCCCATCCGTGCTAAGCATACACAAATGCTGAGCAAATGGACTCTCTTTTTGACATATTTTGAAAAGCCAAAGCAATAATAGATGTATCTTAGATGTTCTTCTCTGGGTCTTTTTAGCTGTTGCCATTTAGACTTACTGCCAACCTCCAAGGGCATTGTCTCTAAGTAGTTATTTTTTATTGCCAATGTCAATGAAATAGAATAGAGAGGAAAGAAGATGCTGTAGCAGTTACTAAATCTGCAGAGAGTAATTTCCATTGCTGGTGGCTTTTCTTGTCTTTTAATACTATTTTATTCAGGTGGTACCTTCTGGGGAACAAAAGCCTTTTTGAAGGGAATGATCTGGAAATGTAATCATAATATAGCAGCAAGGTGACCTCCAAAGGTCCGTGCCAGGGCATCAATGTGAAGAAACCTGATCTTCCGGAAAAAGAGCAAAGAGCTTCCCAGCACTGTAGAGCACCATTCATAGTCTCACCTTGTGACTCTGATACGGCTGCAGTCAATTAAGGCACAGGAGACTTCCCAGAAGACTCTGAAGTTGGCACAGGTGGTCTTACCCTTGACCTTAATGGTCTCTGAATCAAATTTACAGAACATCATTAATGTTAGGAAATTATTATTTCAGTCACAGAATCGTAAACTGATGTAAAACTGGGAGAACTTCTCCAAACCCGATCCATCTCAGTCTAATCTAAAGGAAACTCATCATAATAATCCATATTTCGATATCATAAAATTATCTCACAAGTAAAAACTAAGTCACAAAATGAAAAAGCTCCCATAAACATAAAAATAATTTTCAGATAGTAACTCATACCAGCTCAGGTTATGTATAACTTAGTTAAAGAGGAGTCTACTGCCAAATGAATTCCACATAACTTCTTAGCTTATAGGTGGACTTGGCACAGGAACTTTCCAAACCTTAAAAACCTTAGTTGCTTGAAGGCAAACGCCTGAACTGCAGAGAAGATAAAACTTATCTGACCATCTCGTTCCTTAAAAATAAGGCAGGAAACCTTACTGTAGCAGACTGACTTTTGGGAATTTGAATTGGTTTGCTCCTGATGGGCAGAATTAAAAATTAGAAGCCTTAGAAGCTTCTTTGTCCAAGTGAAATGGGAAAATACACTGAGATGCAATAATCCCTCTACCAAAATCTCTGACAAGCCATGGTGCCTACTGTTATTCCTTGACTGCAATGGTAAAACCACCAAGCTGGAAAGCTAATCAATCCATTGAGAGACTGGAGGTAGGATGAGCAGAGCATCCTGATGGAAGTTCAATGAAGACTCGCTAGTGCGAAAACCCTGGCTCACAATTTGCACCTTCGGTGGAGGTTTCATTTCTCAGTTGCTGTTCCTTTATATAATTTATACTGCTGCACAATACACTAATGAAGAAGATCTCAGTGCTTTTCTTCAGATGAGAAAGACACAAAGACAGAGATCCAAGGGCAAGCTAAACCGGAGAGGTGAAATAGTAGCTATCAGTCATATCTCATTTTTCTGAAATGCAATTCATCCCAGAGTACAATACAAAATTTGCTAAGGCAGCCTCCAAAAAACAAAGTCCCTCATCTGAAATACTTGGCTAGATTAGAGGTCTGTTTTGGCCATTAATTTAGCTTTCATTGTAGGTCTCTTCAGTTTTTAACAATGTTCTATGGACTCTTTCAGGCCATCAAAAAGACACTTACAACAGGCTTCACAGTGAACTGATAGGAGTCTATCAGTCTATTAGTCATCTCTGCAGAGCAGTGATGGCAAGAAACACATGTCATTTTGCACAGCTGAGTAGCAAAAAGTACTCCTCAAGGGCATCAGAGCAACCTCAGCTCTCAAACTACTGTAGGACTTCAGTGTGCACAGAGGGTGAAAAAAATTATAATAAGCCTGATACTGGTTTGAGACAAAGCAAAAAACTCATCCAACAACAGATCCATGCCATCTAAAAATCTCACAGCAAGCGACACAAATCATCAATTATCTGTGTAAACAGGGATGAAGACCTAAACTGATTTTGAAATGAACTGAGCTTATACTTCCAGCTGATCAAAATATTTCTAACCTGGTCTTTAGATGTTAATATAATTTCTGCTGAAAAACACAGTGATTGCTGTTTTTCTAATACGTTCATCCCAAGGTTCACTTGTCCATGTGTAAAGTACTTACATATGTTTGTTTTAGGGGATCACATGCGTGTGTAGGTGATGGGAAAATTTCTACTGGTAGTTTTATTGCTGTTGAAGCAGGTAATCATCTTTTCCTTAAAACGCCTGGCATGATTTATCACAAAGAGAGTTTTGTTTATTAATGAATGAGTCCTCACAATAGGAGGGTTTGATGCTTTTTTTTTTTCAGACATACCTTAGTATGTCTGAAAAAAAATTAATTGCTACAAACAGCTAAAACCAAGTTTCTGTCAATGAATAAAAATCATAAGGGGATGAGTTACTACACATTAATGAACTCACAGCCATTTGAGATGGTTAATAATGGCTTAGGACCTTGATAGAAAAAAACAAAACAAAATCCAAGCACAGAAGTTACTCTGGTTTGTGACTATTTTTAAAGAAATCCAATTCTTAGGACAGTAACTGCATTCTAAAACATAACAATGATTCCAGAATGACCTTAGTTTTCCCCAACAAAGTCCCAAGAAGGCCTTGGGGACATACACGAATAGCCTAACACAGTAGTGAGAAGAGGAGGGGAAGGAGATCTGCCTATTCAAGCATAAGGAAAGGTCCTTGCTGCCCAGGAGGCAGCAGGAAAGCTCTTCTCAATCTTGAAGCAAATAGGATAGTTGCCACTAGAGAGATTGAAACAACTGTGGGAAGGCAGTAGAAGGATATGTCTGGCACGGAAGACCACATTCTGGTTTTGAAGTTATTCTTCTTGCATGAGAAACTGCAATTTGAGGGGAAAACTCAGACCCCGTAATATTGAGAACCACTTAGTAGCTACATATTTGTGCCAGCTGATGAGAAACTCATTCCTCCCTATGCCTTGGGAAGAATTGCCTGAGCAAGTTCTCCAACTGCACCACAGACGCAGCTCTGGCTCTACAGGGAGAGGACATGATAAACTTTCCCGTGGAACAAAAAGAAAATGGGAAGCTCCACAGGAAATAAGAAAAGGGACAGGAGCTTGGGAGTTCAATGGATGCAGCAGGAGTGGTCCTTTCCCCCCGGCAAGTGGAGGAAAGGAACGGAAGGCAGGGAAGCTCTGTGATCATCTTGACAGAGCAGTGAATCTAAACTAACAAGCAAAGAAGAAATTCAATCAAAGCACGTGCTGGTGCCCGCACCATTATTGTCCTAAGCTACCTCATGCTTTGCCAAAAAACCTTTACCCTCATCTCCAGGAGCTTTGTTCACACAGATAGCATATAAATAAAATTCCTGGATAGACAAATATCTACATTGTCCTCGGGTGACTTTTAAAATACGCCTTTTGTGCAAAGAAACCAACATTTTCTAAAGCTTTTTGGACCCATTCCTTCTGCAAACATAGAATACCTACTATGCTTTGTAGTACGGTTAGCTTGGTTAATGTTTTTTCATAAGGAATTCTAGCAGGAACCACCATTACAGAAGGAACTTAGCTCTTTGAACTGCTCTAAATAATACAAGTTTCACTTTCATCCCAAGAAGCGTTAAGGATGCACAAAAACACACAGAGAATTTTGTGCTAGCACCACTGATCATATTACTTTCAAAAGAGAAATAAAATCTTACCCTGAAGCTCAGAATTATTAGAGGGAACAGCCAGAATCTATTATACTATAGAAATATCACACAGAGAGCATTCATGAAAGAATTCGCCAGACAACTTGGTATCGTACAAAATCATTCATTTTGTACACATTGTCTCATTACTTACTTTCCTTCTTATTAATGATGAAGTCGTAATATGTGGGTAAATTAAAAGTCTCTCTGCTATAACTGAGAAAAAGAAAGCTTCAAAAATCATCTGTTGGGTTTTAGCTACACTGCAGTTTTCAACAGATTTATGCTGGTGGAGGTGCAGGTACCCCATGAAAGGTCAGCCCCATTCTTCACACCAGCTCTACCCCCACACTGCCATTACATGAGCCAGACTGATAAACCGATCTGGCTGAAAATCATTTTTATCCCTGGCCTCCTTGTGCTGGATTAATTTGCGTCCAGTTGGTTCCTTCACCCATCAGTGCAAGGGAGGCTGCAGGAACATGCAGCTCAAAAGAAGAATTTTATTGGGAGGTCCACAGATTGACAGTACATTGGCATAAAGAGATCATGAAACTCTTCAAGCCTGGAGAAATCAACAACAGAGGATGCTCATACCAGGGCAACTTGGAGAGCATACTATGACTATTAGCACTGACATCCAGTGCTTTCCTTACAACATGCCACTGCTCTGAAGAGGCTGGACTGAACCTTTCTAAGAGACCAAAGTGTACTCCAGCACTTCTGAGGTCTCACCGCTTCCAAGCACTACATGCACTGTGTGCCCGTTTTACCCTTAAAATCTCTTCATCCAGCCAGGTCTATCACTTCCTTGCACAATGCGTGAATTTTACTTTTTAATAAGTTGCATTAAAAATGTTACAGCTAACATGAAATGTGCTTTACTGTCACTGTCTCTGGGCAATCTTGCCCCAAGGACTGTGTGTCACTCTGCTCTGTCTGAGCTCCTTGTCACATTTCAAAAGAACATTTTCATTAGTTCCTGGGTGACTCAGGAACCTAATTCATGTTTTAAAAGAAACTTGGGAATTAAAATTTTAGCTAAAGTCCCATGAAATGTACTCCCAGTCACTTTGACACTTCTCCATTCATTCCCACAGAGTTTTGTTCTTAATTTGCCTGGAATATAATAGAAGCAAATTAGGCATTAAGGAATTGTTCTTTATAGAGATGCTTACAATCTTATGGAGACTGTGTAAAAACGAAACAGGCTTCAAATTTTGTATTCCTCTAGGACAAATAAATCTGGGAGACATCATCTAAGAAACCCATTGTCTCTTTCCAAGTTCTAGGATCTGAGAGTACTAATGCATGTCTCAGCTCCACAACTGAACAAGATGCAGGCAGTTTCCCTTTCTTCCTTTTAATTGTAGGGAGAGCCTGGCACTCAGGCTGAAAAGGAGACCTGAAACGCTCTGGTCAGCCCTCCATGAAAGGCACATTACAGCTAACGTTCCCTGAGAATAATAGATAGAGCTTTGACAAATGCAGGACAGAAGTTGGTTTATAATTATTAGGCCAATTACATCTTTATCCTCTTTACAACGTCTCTGATTTGAACCTAGACAGTAAATCTCCCCATTGTTTTAAAACAGCAAAAACACTTTTCCATATTTTTCAACTGCTCTGTTCATTGTTAATTCTACCGTCTGTATATCTCATTGTTCAAAAAATTCGTATCAAGAGAAAAACACACACAAAAAATTCCTATCTGGACTTGAAGTGATTCCTCCTTTCAGTGCATGGCAGCTGACAAATTAATTTTCCTCTGTTTTCTTTTTATTTTTTTGCAATTAGGAGAACAATCATCAAGTGCTCCAAAGGCTACTGAAGTCTGTGAATTCTTTTGCACCAACTTTGATAGGTTCAGATCAGCCTCAGAGCACTTAAATTCACGTTGTATTTTCAATTCTCTCCTGCCCAGGCTGCTTCTCATGTGGAGATGAGCTAAAATAGATGTAAGCCCATTAACTGTTCTTCTTCCAGACCTCCTCAATACAGTCAGAACTTTGTCATGATTTTAAATAACACATTTGTGGCCCTGATCTACTTTTGTATTATTACTTAACCTTTTGGATGTGCCTGAGTTCACACAGTCAGGGACCTGCTCTTCAAAGATAAACAAATTGTTGGAGAACTAAGCAATACAGGAAATTCACGTGCTTCGCTACTGAATTAAAAGGTGGTAGGCCGAAAAAGTCATTAGTTTTAGTGACCACAGTGGGTTTTATATAGAAGAAAGGTTTCATTCCCTAAATTGGCTCACATGTTATTACTAATGAATGTCTAACAAAGATTCTTCTCTATAAAATGTGATCATTTTACACAGGAGATTTATCAGTCGAGTTCTTGGAGAGACTGAGGCATTGGAGTCTTTTAAAAGTCCATTTTTTAAGTCCCTACTCCACATATTACTTTTATGACCTAAAAAGCAAAGGGACTCCACATGCTGTAGGGTTCAATTGAAATTATTGTTGGAAGGTAGGAATACAACAGTAGGACTGTATTCATCACAAGAGTTACACTTTTTGTTGCTGAAGCTCAAGAAAAGTTGCAAGCCGGCTCTTTCATTTGCTGGTTCTTTGTGCCGCACTTTGTCTCTCCCTCTCTGACGGTAAGAGGGTCACTTGGTGCAGGCAGCGCTCGCATGCACTGGCCCTGCTAAAAGTTTTCCAGCAATTTGTTCAAAGGTTTCTATGTCTTGTTAAAATGCTAACGCACGTACGGCCAAGCTGCCGCTCGTAAGCAGCAGCTCAGAGGGACACTAGGTGCAGATGGGTGCATCTGTGGGAAGGGGGAATTTACATCACCCACTTCTGGGCTTTAGGGTGGGTGCTGCTCTGAGGTATTGCAGTCAGGGCTGTCAGCTCCCTTCACAGTCAGTATAGAGAGATCGGTGTTTCTGAAGGGCAGGTCACGTCATCTACATCAGATGCCTAAAGTTAGGAAAGGCAGCTATTCCTTCAGTACAGATGAAGTATAGGAAATATTTTCCTTGACTGAAGACTGAATAAGCCTCTCAAAATCCCCTTGGCAGGCCACATTACTACAAGCTTTAGCATTATCCAACAATAATAAACACACAGACACACACACACACATAAAAGAGAGATCATGTGGCCACAATCCATATGAAATGAAGCAGTAGGCCATATCAGACCTCCTGCTGTATGCTCTATATTGAGGCAGGAGAGGTATAAATACCTTACTCTTCATGCAGTGTATTACAGCACTCTGGCAAAGGAGTCTTGGGTATTAACAAAAGGGTTGTGCTACCATCAATGATAGCAGCAGAGCGAGGAAAGAGGAAAAGGAGCAGACAAAGAAATCATACTTGGATGCCAAATAATTGCATTTGCACTCACTCAGGACTAGCACCTCTGTACCTTCAAAGCTACCCTGGGGAAAACAGCAGTTTGCAATTGCTGTAGTTATTAAACAAAAGGCATTGGGGCATAGGGTTTCTCTTCCATGGGACACTGAGTCTGAACACATGCGCAGTCTTTAACAGCAATCTCATCAACCACTCAGCACCCCAGCACACAAGTTTCAACACACATAGTTATCATGCAACTGTGTGGAAGTGAAGGGAGCACTGACTAAGCACTGCAAAGGATGGTCAGGCAATCTGCATGCAGATTGAATGACTATGGGGCCACCACAACCCCAACTACGTGAGATCACAAAACGTGTGCCTGTATGTGTCTTCCAGCACTGCTCTAGCAGATATGAGCTGTTGCTGAGGGGGCAGCAGGTCTCACCTTATGTCTCCAGCTGCAACTCCATGTCTCACTTCCTCCATAACCCAGGAAAGGTACCAATTGTGCATAGGATGCCCAGCTGCATTCATTACATAAAAGATTAGGAGGGGGTAGCCCTATGTCCTGGGTTCAGCAGTAGCAGTCATTTTTCTCCTTCTTAGTAGCTGGTGCAGTGCTGTGTTTTTGACTTTCAGCCTGGGAACAGCGCTGATAACACCGATGTTTTCAGCTGCTGCTCAGTAATGTTTACTCTGACCAAGGACTTTCTGAGTCCCATGTTCTGCCAGGGAGGAGGGGAAGCTGGGAGGAAGCAGAGACAGGACACCTGACCCAAACTGACCAAAGGGTTATTCCATGGCACAGCACGTCATGCCCAGTATATAAACTGGGGGCAGTTACCCGGAAGGGCTAGATCACTGCTGGATGGGGCTGGGTATCGGTCGGCAGGTGGTGAGCAGTTGTATTCTCTTTCCTTGTGTTTCCCTTATCATTATTATTATTGGTGGTAGCAGCAGTGGTTTGTGTTATACCTTAGTTACTGGACTGTTCTTATCTCAACCCGTGGGAGTTACATTCTTTCAATTCTCCTCCCCACCCCTCCGTGAGTTGGGGGGGAAGAAGGCAGGGAGTGAGATAGCGGCTGCGTGGTTCTGAATTATGGCTGTGCTTAAACCACGACACCCTACAAAGGCAAAGCCCCAGGTATGTAAAGAGCTGGCCAGAGAACCATGAGTGAGACTGTAGATGAGCATTTTCTAGATGGGCATAATTCATGCTTCTGTCTTCTATTTCATTTAAGTGCAATATTGGTATTTATGCTTTGCACAAACCATGAGATATTAAAAAAAAATTAAATTACTGCCTTTGTATAATGTACTACTATCAATCTTCAGCTATGTCGCCCCTGGTAATCAAAACTACTGCTCTGTGGCATGGAGGCACAAGCACCATAGAGTACAAGCCAGCTTGTGTCTATTCTCACTCTCCAGAACAACTTGGCCTTCTGCAAACTAACACTGAAAAACTGCCTCTACTGTGTCAAGTCCTAAACTACGCCCAGCTACTGTTTGGGAACCTGACGCAGGCCAAAATTAAGCCAGACCTTCCTAACTCAAAAGGATGGACAGTAAGAGATGTGTGGTATGCAGGCCTCCTGTTGACATTTGCATTTACTGAAATTCCTTCCTCAATAGTAGTACTTCTAGTGCTATTCTTTTTTGTTTTGGCAGACACTACAACCAACCACTGTTTGCTAAACCATAACATCTGATTAAAAAAAAGAGTCACTATCATAAGCAAACATTTGTCTTCTTAACTTGCTGCTGTTTGCCTGATAAGTTTTGTTGGATACCATTGTGAGTTTTAGGATTACAGAAAGAGAGGCTAAGAGCAAAAGACAGTTTAGAGACTTCTTCCAGACTGTATCCATTATGGCCATCAGAGAGAAAAGGGGCTGTTGCTCATGAACGCATTCTAAACACTTAGTTTTTTTTGAAACAACTTACTTTGTAATCATTATCATGGCTCTGGCCCTCTCATTTAACCTCATCTGCCTGCCTCTAAATTCATGGAACAGATTCGCACTGCCTTGGACCTCGTGCAATTGGCTGCTGTGATATTCTTGGACTTTTTTTTTTTATAAAAACATTTGATACCATTAATCATATTGCCATATGTAATAAATTGGCTGCCTGTGGTACATTGCCTCAAACTGTCACATGGTTCCAATCACAATTCTGCCAACTGAAAGTGGTTGCTGGAAACTCTGACTCTTCCTCTACGGGCGCGCCGGTTGCGAGGTCCACAGGGCTCTGTCCTGTTTGTACT
Source organism: Myiopsitta monachus (assembly GCA_017639245.1). Lineage (NCBI taxonomy): Eukaryota > Metazoa > Chordata > Aves > Psittaciformes > Psittacidae > Myiopsitta > Myiopsitta monachus. The sequence continues at coordinate 57,219,660 of CM029918.1, read as the reverse complement.
GTACATTAATGACCTGCTGGCTGCCTCACAGTACAGAGGCCAGGAGTTACAAGTACGCACATGTTTGTAAGTGCCGCTGTACATAAGCAATAATCTGTTTGATATCAAAGTCACATCATTACGGAGTCAGCTTTTTGACAGCATTTGCGAGGTTTGAAGGCTAATTCAGTACATCTCTAATTTGCAGCTTAAATATCTGCCAGAGTGAAAGGTGGGGAAGCTGGAGAAAGTATTAAATTTAGCTGCATAGAATAATTCAGGGAACAAGAACGCTGCTCCTGTGATTTGGCTTTTGCGACTGTCAGGGCTCTTGTCAAGTCACAGCTGGAATGCTGTGGATTTGTAAGAACAATAGAGTTATTTGGGAGAGGAGGTGGGGAGAAAGGAATAAAATGCTATTTGTAGCACTTCAGCTAACACTTTGACACAGGTTCTTTGGATCTTTCTCAGTAGGTATGGACAGACTGGCTTAAATAAAAAAAAAAAGAACCCACAAAACACAACTCTTGATCCTTTAGCAAAGTTTGCCTTGAACATTTTCTCAGGCCAAACCGTCTACTGACTTTAGACCTGGGCCCAGAAAACCGGCACTAGCTTTTAATATTATGAAGTGTCTTTCCACATGGCAGCCGGGCACAGGGAAGGGAAAGGAGGCTGCTGTAATGAAATAACTAATGATCATTTATGTTAGAGCCCTAGTCACGGATCAGGGCATCACCACATTAATTATGGTGGGAAGGCAGAACAAAGACAGCTCCTGCGCTCAGGAGGTCTTAGTCTGGTCTCACTGACTTTGCTGTCCTCTCTCAAACTTTCTTATTCCTGCCAGCTCTTGAACAAAATATATAGATACACATGCAAATGTAAGCAAGGGGTAAAAGAGCACCATGGCAACAGCTGCTCTCAAGGACCCTCAGTCAGACCAAGAGAAGGAAGCCCTCTAAACCCAAATGGAGGGGAAAAAATAATAATAAAATCCTTGAAGAGAGTCAACAGTCCTCTCTGGTGTCCAGACACTTAAAACCTCTTGGCTGGACCAAGGAAGAGCTTCTGCAGTGGTAAAGATGAAGTGATGTAAAAGCTACAATGTACCAGTAACCAGAGCATATACATAGGACCCCAATGCATTTATATAGCAAGGTCTAGCCTGTTTTGTGCTGCTTTGATTTTTGTCATAATCAATAGATAATCCTGTAATTTTATTGCTGTGAACCAATAATGAGTTCAGAAGAATGTAACCCTCATACTAGAAGAAACTGGTAGTTTAGAGCTCAGCAATATGAGAAAACCTAGACTCACGTGAGCTGCTATTCCAGCCCTGGACTTCAGGCCTGGAGTCCTTGACTCTGGTCATATATACGAAAAGGCACATAACTGTGAACTGAACTGGAAAGGAGCACAGGAATTCAAATTCTCAAAGAAAAAAAAAAAAAAAAAAAAAAAAAAAGAGTATTTCATCTGAACCACTTTTTTTCTAGAGATGGCTGATTTGTTTTCCAAATTGCTCTCCAGCTTTGCTTGATCTATTTTTCTTAGAAGATATTTCAAGTTAATGCCTCACAGGCTTTTATTTCCTAGGAAGTTACTCTGAGAGGATTTTTTCCTCAGAGGTCTTGATCTTTGAGACCTTTATACCTGTGTTTAACTCAACATGTGATAAAAATCCCAGTTGTGGGATCATTTGTGAAAGAGACAAGCACGCACAAAAATGCTCACAGGATCTCAGGTTCACAAGGAAAAACTATATCATTGTCTAGCTGAAAACACACAATACTGAATCTATGCTGTCAAAAAGATGACACCTCTACAACGCTTGGTATCTTACTACCTACTGGTGACATTTCTAGGGGGGTGTTTCAGAAAGAAAAAGATGTGTCAAGAGTTCCTGAAGCATTGCAAGTCTGACTTTCACAAACATCTCTTTCCAAAATGTATATAATCAAGGGTATAATTTTAGAGGTGTTTATAGAGGCTTTACAGCATTCCAGCTTTCACTACTAGGTAACAGTTTTAATTCTGTATCATACACTGTAGCATCTTCACATAGCAAGCTAGTCAGGTAAGTTGGGCAATGTATGATTGTAGTACTGTTCTGATGTAAGATAGAGCAAAGAGAAGACAGTATTAATGCCAGATGAGAAAAAGCCTCCTTTTTTTTTTTTGGTCTAGACTCATAAACCTTAAGGCACTTGAGTGCAGAAGCTCCAAGCATTGCTGGAAACCGCTAATTATTAAACACCACACATAGTAGGAAGGAATAAGCAACCACTGCTACACAAAGTAGTCCCAGTTTTATGTGAATGCTCTGGAAAGTCAGGTAGCCATCACTCAAAGGAATGAGACTTGGTTTGGGGTGTGCGGAAGAGGAATTCACATTCACTAGTCCAATGAACAAATAGAATAAATATTTGTTTCCAAGTATTTTAACAAATGTTTGGAAAACATGCAAACAAAATCCTTAATTTGCATACTTACCAAGACCTGTCAAAAGCATCAGCCCATTCTTAACTTGGACACTTTCTTAAATTAAAGCAGAGTTGCCTGAGCCACTCCAGGGTAACATCACACAGCTTGTAAAGTTAAACTCAGATATAGGGACTCTGTTGTGCGAGAAGACTGACTCAGCAAAAAATTAAGCACACAATTTATAAAAATTATAATTAAGCATACAATTAGTTTTAAGCTCCTAAGCAGGTTAAGCAAGCCATCAAGATTTCTTCACAGGTTAAGCATATAATTTCTTTGTATGTTAGATTAGGGTGCAAATATTTGCAGTATCGTCATGACGTTGTCTTTTTCCATATACATGCAACAGCACTGCTCACATGTATGATGGAGAGAACAGAGACAGCCACTATCCCTTTCATTATTCTTCTCCTGTTATCCAAAACAGAAGACTCACTTTCTGCTTGCAGAAGCTTAAGAAAGCAATACGCTGCAAATATATGACAACATTGAAAAGGGTTATAGCAGAAGCTACACAAACCAAAGGAGCAACAATAGAGAGATGACTTAGATGGTTCTCTACCTACTAAAGTACAGAAAGAGAATCCACTGCTTAAATCTTGCTTCAAAAGAATGTTTTAATTATATCAAATATTTCGAGCCTGTCCATTGTAAAGAGTCACCTTTGAGACACAGCCAAACCTTATCAATGGGTGCATTTCCAAATAAAAAGATTGTAGTATACTTGTTTTCCAGCAACCATGCACTCTAGTTTTATTGATATGACTAAGCTGTATATCTGAAGCGTACTCATTGACTAAATAAAGTAATAATTTCTCAGTTGAAATTTCTCAGCAGATTTCTAAACTGAGAAAAAACAAAGTGTCTAGAAAAATTTACAAGGTACTCAGAACAAAGAAAAAAATGTATTAATTCATCTGACAAATTATCCACAGCTAGAGGGTGTACATATCCTTTTTTTTTTGAAGCAGGATATGCTTTAGCTGTCTCACATTATCATACATAGCTGTTTATATGTGAATAATCAAATATATGCAGTGGAGTAGAATTTTTAGATGTAGATCAAGGAAAAAAAAATAACAAAAAGTACTAAACCCTCTAGGCCTCTATAGAGTAAATTAAAGCACTTAGTGAAAGGAAATACTGGCATATATGAGGACTTTGAATTTCAAATATCCTTCAAGAAGTTATTAAGAAGAGACTGCACTGCTGAGAAAGAGACAAAATGCAACCATATTTCTCGGTATATCCCTTTCAATTGGAATAGGGATAGTCATTACGTTAGCTTAGACTCAGTTATTTTTCCATTTTTAATGCCTTATGGTTATTACAGGTTTTTAAACTCCCGAAGAAGACAGCAACGCATATGAAGGAGTTACTTGCATTTCAGTTTTATCTTTCTAGCTGTCTGTTGATCTAAGAGCAAATACTGGGCCTTACACTACATGAACCTTTGTGGCTTTACTGCATGCTTAAGCATGCATTGCTATAAACTGTGCACATGAAGATTGGCATTTGCACCTCCAACAAATTTGCTTCCTAAATTCCTAACATCTATCCTGAAGCGCAGAGTTTTGCAAAATAATTTTCTACTTGCTGATCAAAACTCTGAGCAGAATACTTCTTTTGTGTATTTGAGGGAATCAATGAGTACTCCTCTGTAAAACTCCTGAGAGCATCATCACTTGTAACATTTCCCTGGGAGCTGGATGTCCCAGTGTCCCTGATGTTGCCATCATTGCCTTCATCCTTTGAGATAAATTCCTTTCTTACCCAGTAGATCAAGCCATCTTCCTCACCTAGAAGTTGGTGTTGTAACAGATGTTTTCGAGAAGGATGACATGCTGCTGAGCAAGCCAGCCCAGTACAGTCTCTGACCCAACATCGAGCAGGTCCTTGCTGCTGCCAGTAGCTGGCAGACCTAGCCAGCATTCCCATAATCTCTTCATCTTCTGTCAGTTCAGGAGTCCTAGGGAGCCCCAAAGAGCATTTACCATTGAAGTGCACACTGGTAGATGGGGCACAACTCCTAAATCTGTAGACTGCAGAAGAAAACAACAGAAATAAACCAAGCAGAACAAACCAATTAAAGATCCAAAGCCAAGAAAAAGCTTTTGTCTCACGGTTTTCTACAACACTTAATCAGTAAAGACTTCATAGGTCCCTCATACTATTCCCCCTTTCCCCTCATAATAAGCATTTGATTAGGTAAATTGGTTACCACAAGACTAATGTCATTTGTTCAAAGTCAGAGAGCCAAATCTTAACTAAGTGGTATATTGCACTCCATTTCAGTGGCTTCTACCATTATGAAAACAACCTTTCCTGTCTTTCTAGTAAGGGTGGGGAAATCTCATGCTCTGATAAGCTAGAACTAAACACAAGGACCATAGTCATAGCACTCTTAGAATTTCAATGTTCCTCAACTCCATCCAAACCACAACAGTCCTGCAATCCACTTAGCTTGTTAACTTCAACTGAGCCTTAAACCAGAGGACTGGAGCCACAAAAAACAAACAAACAAACAAAAAAAAAACCAAAAACAAAAAACACAACAAAAACCTTGGAGGAAGGGAAAACCTAGCTACAACTCTCTCAAGCGTATACAAGAGGACTCTTCATCAGGGTCTGTAACAATAGGACAAGGTGTAACGGGTTCAAACTTACACAGGGCAGATTTAGGTTAGATATAGGGAAGAAATTCTTTACTGCATGAGTGGTGAGGCACAGTCACAGGCTGCCCAAGGAAGCTGTGAATGTTCCATACATGGCAGCGGACCAAGGGCACATTGGAGAGGGCCTTGAGGAACTTTATGGAAGCTGCTAGCAGAGGTGGAAGGGACATCTAGTGGAAGGTGTCCCTGTCCATGGCAGGGAGTTGGAATTAGATGATCATAAGTTCCTTTCCAACCCTAACCATTTATGATTTTGCTTTCAATTCAATAGCTCAAATAATTTGATTTATTCCTGATGCTTTCCAACCCCTCTGCCCTGCCCAATATAGCAATTTTTGTTTTCTATTTCTTTATGACCTTTCTCTCAAAAATACTCCCCTTCGCTATTTCTGACCTTGAAATATTCCTAGACAATCTTTATCTACCCCTTACAAAATGCCAAACTGTGCCCTTTGAAAGGGGTTTGTGTTGTACAATGAAGCCTGCTCCAGGCATAGAAAGGTGGTTGGAGACCTTCATAAGTCAGCCAGGATGATTATTACCTTGTGAGGACTTCATGCCTATATGATAAAACTGCACTTTGGGAGGAGACTTCTTGCATATGTAAACTGGCTGTAAGCTCTAGAAGCTAACAGCCTACCAGTTATAACAAAGGCATTTGAAGCAACTTTGACTTGCAGATCTGCTATAGAGAAGAGTTTAGTCTTTTCAGGACAAAAAAATATCAGATCACAAGGAAATTAGCGTGCTGCTGCTTCTGTAACTCCACTTTACAGGGGGTAGGTGCAAACCCAATAGATCCTGCACACAATTTGTTCTTAGTGAGCTGCAGAGCTGATCTGCACAGTGAGAGGCTGGGAAGTAACTCCACTAAAAGTACAGGGAGCCAGCTTTAACTCCAAGCAGTGATGTTATGTAAAGAGTGCCTTGACTCAAGTTTCAAAGCCAGACATATTTTACAAAAAAAGAAGAAATTCTAGAACAAGTAGTCTAAGATCATCTTTTTCTGTTTGCTTCACAAATAGGAATCTTTAGGCCTTAGAGAAAGATCCACAGTAAGAAATGCAAAGATAGAAGACAACACTCTATAGGAGTCAGATAATAGCAGCTCTGAAGAGAAGGTAACAGGACAGCCATAGAGGCATCAACTGTACCTCTTTTACCTTCGAGGCCTTATTTCAAGGATAGTGTATATGTGCATGTGAGCAAGATACATAAGGAATTCAGTTTCAGTAGCTCCCATCTGCAACCAAAATGAAGTTAAATCCACTTTCCTCCTGACCCAACACTACCACCCCATTCTTGTTGATCACCTTGCAAGACACTGGTTTGGCCTCCTCCTTGCAACTCTGAAGTTGCCTGTTTATATCTTCTCTGGTATCTGGTCAGCTGTGGTCTACCACACTGCTGGTTTTGGCTGGATGCTGCAGTATCCTCTTCCCCAGGGGAATGGAAAGCTCTTAGTTTGTTCCAGTGAGCCATTTTATTAGAATCCCCCTAAAAGCTAAAAGTTAATGAACAGAGGACCAGTCAGGAAGCTACTGACCTTAGAAAACAATAGAACACAGGTTCTAAGAGCTATAAAAGTCAGGCTTGCCTCATACTCTATGGAGCAAAAGGGAAGCCACACAGGGGTAAATCAACACCAATGACTCTTCCCAGACATGACAAGAACTTACCTTACAGCTTAGCTCTACTCCCTTATGAAAGAGTCCCCTTATGCTTATTCCTAAGTAAGAATACAAAGATAACTCCACAAACACAGGAAGGTAGAAAAGACAAGTGCTATAAGAAGTAAATGAACCAATGGAGGAGGAGCTAACACAGCATCTTCCTGTTTGTAATCAGCAAAGCCTTTCCAGTCCTAATGAAATTGAGAAGAGAATCCAGAAAAGCTGTGTATGGTGTTTGGATCTTAGTGGAGTACATCATAGCAAAGCCTCTTTGGTCTTCAAAGAGGCAAAGGAGAAGGAAGTGTTAATCTTTGTCTTTGCTGAGATATGCTCCGCACTGCAGTAAGAGAATGGCAGGGTAACTAGTTTTACTTGTTTGTAACATATAAGCATATTTTATTATACTGTTTTCTATGGTTTTCTTTCAGTCTCACTCTGTGCAAGTGTCTGCTGCAGTAACTAGAGTAGCTGCTTTTTCTTCTCTTCCACATAGCCCTGTACTCCAGATCTGGTAAAAATACAGCCTTTCTTCTAGATTATCTGACCCTTGTATAGCCCCCCTCAGGTCCAACTAGTTTGTAGATTTTCACTAGCTTAAGCGTTAAGCTTCTTCTGGCACTTTGTAAAATTCTACTGAGACTCTTTCACAATTCCTTGAGGACCATGACACATAATCAAAAAACCCCCAGGCTTACAGTAGAGAGGAGGCAAATGGTTTCTTGCACTGCATTCTGTGTCCTAGGTGCTTTTCTCTTCAGAAAAGGCAGCTCTGAAAGAAAGGACTAAACCAAGAAAAGGCTTGTATGACTTTCCTAAGCAAGTGTCACTTTGTGTTTGAAAAAGCAGGACTGCTAATGTCTGTGAATGGCAGCCTGTCTGTCTGCAGACCCGCAGACTAAGAGATAGCCCAAAGTGTATGCGTGTGGGTACACATTCTACAAGTACTGAAAGCTTGATGAACTTCTTATGGACATGGGCTGTTTCGATAATTACGATTCTAATCATCACCTTAAAACAAAACAATGCTAAGCCCTGGGTTAGAAACACAACTGCACTGCTAAATCTTGTGTTTTCTCCTTGTCATATTTCAGAAGCAGCTAATTGAATGCAGACTTATTAAATGACTAGCACCAGACCACAGTAAGCTCGCTTAGTTTCTGGGCTCTGCTATGTACGTGTTCAGCAATAAAATGCTTCTTTCCCTCCTGATCTGTCAAAGGCAAGGGCATTGTATCATAAGTTACTGCTGGGGGAGGTGGGGGTGGGCAAGGAATGGTGGCCCAGAAGTTGAGGTGGGCAAAGGCTCGATGATGCAGCTCATATGACCTAATAGACTGTGTCACTGCCTTTGGGAAATACAAGCCTCCTGACACATGCCCTTGGCTGGAAGGTCAGAATAAAAAAGACCAAGCTCAGAAAATGAAGCCCTCCAGCTGAGAAAAAGAATCCAACCATGGATTGGCGAAAGATTTATTTTTCCCCAACTTCTTCTTTTTTTTTTTTTTTTTTTTTTTTTCAAATTTTTAGACTTGATGTGTTGCTGTAGTGCACTTCACATCTGATTAAATTAGTCACATTGCATTATGCCATATCAAATGTGACATGTTGCAATGGAATGTGAACAGCATATAAAGATGCAGTGGCATCGCAGAACTGCTAACTTGCTTCTGACTCACACTGGTGTGTTAGCAGCAGGTAAGGGAGGCAAAGGTCCAAATCTTTCCTTGTTACTTAGTCACGCTTTTGCGGGTGGTCAGTAGCTTCTTGCAGGGTTGCTTAGCTTTGTATCAAATTCGTAATCAACTACTCCAAGAAACTCTTAACTACATTTCCTGAAACACCCCACCCACCTGCTTGTGATAATACAGAAGGAAGTATGTGATTAGGATTCAGCCCATCCCTTACGAGCATACTAAAATAAATTAAGACTAGCAAGATGTAGAGCACATAGATAATTGTAACAGACACAACGGGGTAGAGGCATCGTGCTATTTCTTACATGCACACAGTGAGTACTATTCTTGGGACAGCAGGAATCAAACATCAGGAAACCCTAAATTGTGGCTCATTGACTAAGCACCTCCTGTTAGTCTTTTATCAGCGCAGTTTCTGTGGGGCTTTGCAAGGAATTAAGCTACTACACCCATGTAGAGCACAGAGAAAACATTAGTATGATACGCCACCTTACTTGGGGTAAATACCCCATCTCACACACCTCCCCCCCATGGACACATAGAGAAATGGGTTAGAGAAAATCTGTGCTAATTTGATCTGGACTAGAATGCTACAAATGCACAGCCCAATTTGTATTCCCTGTGGACCTGATGTTTTATCTGGGATTCTTGCAGGATACCTGGAAATAGACAAGAACAGTTTCAGGAAGAAGATTTGTTGAACTATCTAACTGCCGAAAAGCCACTAGCTCATTGCTTTTTTATTTCCATGTTCCCTAGAAGTCAATAACAGTAGCCAATATATTGCAAATAATAAAGCCTTCTTATGAAAGGACTACCTAAGAAGTTAGTAAAGCCATATGGCTGGATAATCCACACTAAAAAACTGGGAAGGGGAAATGCAGAAGAGGTGAGGTTGCCTGCATTGTTGTCCCCACACATGAAAGCTGAAGAAATAGGATGGCATAGCTGGGAGTCTGCAGTAACTCAGTCTCAGCGAGTGTGCCTGTAATGCATGTGCGCATTACCTTGTGTTCCCCAGAGAAGTTCTGATCTTTTCTGTGGCTCTTCTGTAACATTTGTCTTTCTTGTCCTGGAAGGGAATGGGCAAGTTTTGACAACTTTTGTGGTACATCTCTCACAGTGGAAGTCCTATTGCCTGAGGTATCTGGGCACTGTGTTGTCAAATAAGTACACAGTTACAATATAGCTGTGAGCAGAGTGCAGGTTACATTAATTAAAGTTGTTTTCAGTTTTTTAACCACAACTTACTTAATGTTTGATTTTCAGACACTGTCATATCCAAAAGTGTTCAATCCAAACATGAATCCAGATTCATATACTGAATTTCATGGCATTGGTCAGGATTCTTTTTCTCCCAGCTTCCAGTGTTAACTGAGGCCAGGTACCCCAGTAAGTGTGTTTGTGTGTGTGTGTGTAAGTCATGGTGCTTAATGACAAATTTGTTGGACTAAAATTTGAGTTTGGCACAAGAGCATTGCTATAGAGTTAAGAACAAGCTAATATACCAGAGTGCCTAAACCCACAGACCTTACAGAGAAATCCCAGCACAGGGGCTCTCCGAGGAGCTGAGCTCGCTAAAGAATTCTAGTACCTGCTCTCCTTTGACAGCTTTTAAAAGCAAACTGTAACTGACATGGATAAGTTTCTCTTTATTTTTCCCATTCCCTGTAACTGGCTAGTTTTGAATCTTTTCCAGTGTGTGGCCCAGAAAGGGAGGACCAGTCCCATTCATAGTTTGCCCTGGCTTCCCTTTTCTGTTTGTCCTTCTATGGTTCCTCTTTCTTCTCATTCAAATTCATGCATATTTAGCAGATGAAATGAATAGCAAAAGGCAACTGTGTTGTAATTAATGCACATATGTAAAACCAGTGCCTGCATAGCTGACCTTTCCATTTGTCTAAATTTGGCTGGGTATAAAAGAAACTTCCAACACAATTTTCCATTGGTAATGACGCGTTTATGACTGTGCTGAACTGCAACACTTTCTATTTTCTGATGGACAAATAGAGTAAGGAGGATGGTGATCGCCAAACCAGCTCTGGATCTGAGGTAACCCAGAGCAGTACATCTCCAGAAGTTTGAATTAGTTCCAGGGTAACTAAGTTGTGCTGTCAACACTCCCTGGATTCAGCTGCCTGAGTAGTCCCTATTCTGGACTTCGAAAATTTGAAAGAAATGCATGAATGCTCAGTCATACACTCACACTTGCAGCACATCTGATGGGAAGCAAAGCACTGATGTTCGAAGCAGGCTGACAAAGGACATGTGCTCAAAAGAGAATCTTTGGAGGAGGAAAGAGATTTCATATAACAATATTTGTGGGTTTAGAAAATGCTGTTACCAGCTCCCTGTGAAGGTCAAGGCCCAGTTTAAGGCTGATAACAGGGGAGCAATCTGGAGCTGCAAAGCAGTGCTTCTGTACCCTGCTCTCTACCTCAGACATGAGCTTCCTCCAAACCATAGAGAGCTTGCACTGGAGCCGTGCACAGTAAAAAAGGCACCACAAGCTGGACAGCATAGACCAGATGGGTCCTGAATTAGAAACACTCTTGCCGTGGAAGAACTTTCTTACCATATGGCATCATCAAAATGGAACGCCTCCCTACTTACCCCTTTACTGGGTATATCCCTGGATGGAATAAATCCTATATATCAACCTAGGTAGACCTGTCCTGAGGCTTAGGAAGTAGGATGGTACACGAGTGGACTACCTGGACTTTGGCTGGTCATGACTCCACAAGAGTCTGGTATTTGAGTGACTGCAGTTTGTTTTAGAATTGCTATAATTTACACCAGAGAGGATGCTGGCTCCAATCCAGGCCAAGATCGATGAGGAGCGCAGCTGAGGCACAGCCTCTCTGATTCTCCTGGCTCATGAGACAAATCCAGCCAATGAAAATGGGGAAATCTGACACTGCACCAGCAGAAAAGCTAGGATTTTAACTGCCATTCAACCATTTGATTTGTCTAGAGACCTGGTATGCATATCTCAGCAGTGGGGAAAATAGAGGAAATACAATTTAATACCAAAGTCACTGGAGTAGAAAAGCTGTGACATCACACTCCCTTTTCACTCACTTGCTTTAGACTGATAAGCAAGGAGCTTCCAAAGGGCTTCCAGAAACGCATGTGCACATGCAGACATGTCACAGCATGGCCATTGACACAACATGAGCTGTATGAGTGGCTCCAGCCACCAACTAACCTTGTGCTGCAGAGGCAGATATGGAGGGATACACCAGGGAGCAAGAGCCTCTGCCTTTGTAGGAAGAGTGGGAGGTTAAGAAAAAACCCTGTGAATTAAGACCACTACTGCTGCTGTAAAAACATAGGGAAACTAATGCTTGGTCATTCCTGAGTTGGGAAAGCACGGACACCACTGGAGGGCTGGGCTGAATGAGGAGGAGAAGGAAGAATTGGAATTAAGTCTAGCTCATATGAGGCCACTATGTGCATTAGGTGTGCATGCATCTTGGCCTTTCTACAGCCAAGAAATAAGAGAGTGGCTCCTCCAGGAGCCATTTCAAGCCCGCTGAGATACGAAGGGCAGTTTCGGGTTTGTCTTTCTGCCCTGGGTTCGTGGAGACCCCAGAGGCACCACACTAGTGATTTGGGCAATTTGGGTGAATCCAGGCCTTTGGGCTGAGACATGTTAACAGGTTTCTGCAGGGCAACGGGGGACTATTAGAAAACAAACTCAGTGAATTTATGCTTCAGAAAGGCACCCAGATGTCTCTCTGTGTACAGCTAGTGCTCATCCCTCTTGGAGCTGCCTGCTGTTCCACAGGCCCATGGAAGTTCCTTTAAGGACAATTAAGGGCTAGTACCTGCTGTTTAGGGGCAAGAAAGCAGAGGCAAGGGGAGGCAAGGATGGGACAGGGCCACAAGGTGGGCCAGAGATGGGTTTAAGATTAAAGTTTGGGTTTGACTATTTGTTTATTCCTACTCCTTAATTGGCAGACTCTGTTCTGAACCTGTCATTCAGAACAGAAACAAGGAAGGCAGATACTTTGCTTATGGGGGAAAATGCCTGAGGGATTACCTTCCTCTCCCTAGAGATGCCATTTTTGAAACAAGCATGGTTAAGCGTGATTTCCTTTGTAGCTACTAGCGTTTAATCTGAGGAGAACCCAGGGGTGCTCCTGAGCTCCCGCAGCCAGGTGCTTGCCCCAGCTGTGCCCATGGGATCCATCATGCTCCAGCTCCTACAGGAAAGAAATCTGGTAGTATCTAGAACCTAATGCTAGAAAGGAGCCAAATTCTGGCACAAGAGCTCAGCACCTTGACACATCCTCTTTCCCAAGAAAGATGGAGGGCAAGAAGCCTGTCTCAGATGGCATTCTTTTGGTGTTTAGTGGAGCCTCTCTATGCTGCTGCTGAAGCCTGGCAGCCCCTCATCTGCTATTTTACACTTCATAGCCATGTATATAACAGCTTTGCTGGTAGATATTCAGCCAACATGTAAGGACATTTTTCAGTTTTTCCCAGCTAGGCATTGAAACAGAGCTCAAGCTAGTCTGGTAGCTACTGAATTTGCATATATACAGGCTTTAATATCAAGTGAGATGCACTTTGTGTGAACTCTGTAGCTCTTATACAAAGTTTTCAATTAATATCTGTTCACTGGTTTTAATAGGTTTCTCCTATAGTGTTTACAAGACTGTATGGACTCTCTTTTTTGACTAATTAACACATCTTTAAATTCCTTTGACTAAAGCTTTTCATTGTCTGATGAGCAATACTTTGATTTATCAGGCTTTAGATCCAATAATTTGGGCAAAGAGTCATGTTCATTAAAAAATAATCTTTAATATTCTGTCCTCTCATAGTAAGGCAATGCAGCAAGTCTTCCACTATGTCTTTTTTAAAAGCTACCATTTTATCTGTGCTTTAATTTTAATGGTGCCATTTCACTTTATGTGGGGAAACAGGGATAACTAATTTTGTCAAAGAATTGATGGTTCAGAAGGCTACACCTCCACTCCAAGCCTGATTCTGCTTACAAGAAATACACAGAACCATGAAAACTGGTGTTGCCTCTGTCCCAGGAGACTGGGCACTGATTTCTGTTGAAAATGATCGTAGAATCATAGAGGGGTTTGGGTTGGAAGGGACCTTAAAGATTAACTAGTGACAACCCCCCTGCCATGGGCAAGGACACCTCCCACTTGACAAGGTTGATACAAGCCCCGTCCAACCTGACCTTGAACACTGCCAGGGATGGGGCAGCCACAGCTTCTCTGGGCAACCTCTTCCAGTGGCTTACCACTCTCATTGTAAAGAACTTCTTTCATATATCTAATCTAAATCTACCCTCTAAAAATGATCTTTTCATGAAGCCTCCAGGAAAACAAAACAAAACGTGATAAAATCCTGTACCACCTACCACATCTTGTGTCTCCAGAACTGATGAAGGATTCGAGACCCAGTCTTCATACTAGAAAAAGTACGGTCTTCACAAAAACAATGCATTAGAAGTTGATGCCTTCAAACCAGAGCTCCACACCACCACGGCTACAGAGTGAAACTACACCAGGTTTTCCTCACAGGCATCCTTAGTATTGACCACACCTTCGATTTCCTCAAAGTGCGCTTGAGAGTCCTTCTTAAGAGTGTTAGCTTCTGGACTCCTGTCATCAGCCAGGGACATCTGACTCTTTTTAGTTCCTCACTTCAGCACCTCTGTGCTACAATAAAAATATTACCCAAAAGAATAGTCGATCAAAGTAGATAGCATGGATCTTTGTAAGAAGAGACAGTTGGTTTAAGGAGTGATAAAAGCTTCATTAAAAAAAATTGCACAACCAGCATCTGATTTAGCAGCCTTTGAACTCATCAGCCTGAGTGTGGAAGTTCACAGTATACAGATATTTTTTCAGGTGGACACCACTGACACTTGGGGATCATATTTTTCAGATTTTCTTTGCTATCATAACACTAAGAGGTTTCTTTTTAAACCAAGGAAAAATAAAGCTGACACTCCACAGAGAGCAAAGGGACGATCAGTCTCTTCTAGTCCTGTGGGGGCTCTTGAGTTCAAATCCTGCAACATGGTGGATTCAGAATCTTCAGGAACAGACTTGAATATCAATATCCACTAGTGAGTTTATCACTACTAGGTAAATTGAAATAGATTCTGGGGAAAAAAATCTGGTTTTCAATGCAATAAATGTTAGAGTGCTTACACACAAAAGTTAAAAAAAGGAGCCACAACACACACTAGCTAACACTTTTTCATTGTTTTATTTCTATAGTGAAATTTACCACCCCACATGGAAAAATAAAGCAAATAGTAATATAGCTCCCTAAATATACTTTCCATAATGACCTTATAACAAGCAAAGCTGGTGGCCTCATGTGTTATACAGTTCTATTAAAAAAAGTGCCTGCTTATTAAGTTGCCATACCCAGCCATTTTTGCTGAAGTTCTCGGTGCCAGGTGTTTACCCAAGCTGACTGGGTTTAAAAATCTTTGCTAAATGTTTTCAGCTATTTCCTAAACTACATTAGAAAACCAGTGAGGGTATTGTTCTTCCCAAATTTAAAATTCCAGTAGTCTGATCTTTGAGAGTTTTGAATGCCTTATGCTCCAAAACAGGGATCTGATATTTGGCAGGATGTGACCTTTGGAGTGGGAGGTGGTATACCATGCAAACCCTTCAAAACACGAGGAAGCACCAGACTTGTGAAGTGTTAGATTTTAGCAGTTTCATGTCTCAAGATCTGGTCCCCACCAGGCATGGAAGAGCAACCAGGATTTTCTCAAAGTCTGCAAATTTCTGGCAAGGACGGTTTGTGTCTGGATAAAGGCTCGATGAAAGCTCCTGGGATCTGTTTCTTGTGTTCATAGTGAACTCCCACCAAGGCACTGGCAGGCTGGCTCAGCTACGATTTTCTCCTGGCACCTTCGGTTTTTTGTCCTCTTGGGAACATCAGAGCACTCAGAGCTGTTGAGGACACTAATAACAGCAGTCCTTGGAACTGAAGCAATGCTTTGTGGAATATCTGTGTACGTATTCACATATGCACACACAGTATATAGAATGCACATATGTATTCATATACACAAAGACTTGAAATTCTTGAATTCTTCGGATCTTTGTTTCTGTGTGCCTTTGTTCACCATTCATTAAACACAGACAGTGATCTTTCCTTATTTTATGTCAGCGTTATGAAAATAAGTTCCTTACTGTGTGAGGCCATCCAGTGAGGGATATCATAAATGCGTCCACAAGGAGATGAGGAATTCTGTCTTCCGAGCAGGGTTTGAATGTTGTGAGGTATATAAAACACAGCCACACACCATATAGTTAAAAGACAACACTGCATAGTTGCTCGTTGTCTCAGGCACTGAGTCCATGGAAGAAACAGAATTTGATCAGCTAATGAAGAATCTTATTTAAACATGTTACTGATTCAAGGGCAGTCTGAATTCTGGATTTGAGGTCTTATGAGTGCTTGCTTATGCATCTTGTTTTGAATCTTGTATTTTATAACATTCTTTTACTTTTGTCTGTGTGATGCAATCCAAAGCATGAAAGATCACTTTGGCAATCAAGCACTGCCATTCATCTGTACTACGGATTTATGTGTCTGCTGAAAACAAACTATGATGAACATATTTCTTTCAAAGAGTGCCAGTGTAAAATGACATTTAACACAGAAGATATCTTCAATTAAAAAAAAGTAATGAATCAGGGAAAAAATGAGGAAAAGAAACAGTATGCCCAAGGAAGTACTAATTTAGACTAGCAGAGGGCTAAGAAGAGCTATTGAACAGTTTCATTATCACATCCTTTTCAGAGAAGGAAGACTCCTGCTTTCCTATTTCATGATAATTGGATGAAGAAATGTGGGTGGGAACACAATTCATTGCAGAATTTGATGAATTATTTACTAATTAAGGAGAAAAACAGGATAGTATGTGCCACATTACTTTGATATGAATGTTCATTTTATTATATTATTTATACACATGCAATTGTTGCTTTTATTAACTAAGAGGTTAATCACTTGAATGGGATGCTTTGCATTCTTTACAATTACATACACCAGCAAATTGGCTAATTTTATATGAAAAAAAAAATAACCTGGCAATTTTTCTAGTACTTATCTGTATGGTGCAGTTTAATAACATTTTTGCACTGTGTAAAATGAATAAACCAGCTGGTCTTGTGTGTTGGCAGCAGCACTGCACATTGCAACGTGGCACACTCAGACTCAGGAGCCCTAGCTGGGATTTAGGCACACTGCAGAGGTGATGACACACAACTCTCCAAGGGGTGGAGGATGAACCTGATGGCATACTGTGCCTATACAGACAGGCTTTTACAGAGTGGGCTTGAGGATGACTTCAAAGGTGGCTACTTCATTTTTTTCTGCAGCTGGGAGCGCCATTTTGTTCTAAGGATATTGTTTCTGTAGCAAACTGATCACTGTCTGGACTGGATGAAGTTAAAACTGTCCTGCTGTGTGTGTTAAACCCTGGGAGTGCAGCAGATGCAGAGAATGCCTCCTGCACTCAGCCCTCACATTTCTGGAGCTGAAGGAATGATCCTGTCTGCTGCACAAAGTTTCAGCATCTCTGCACGCAGAGCACTGGTGCCATTAAGTTGCCCATTCACCCCATGCCACGACCCATTGCCACCTTTAATGGTAATTCCACTCTGCCACTGCTCCCCAGAAAGCATACCCAGGACTTTGTGGCACTGATGCTGTCCAGTTCAGATTAAAATAATGAAATGTGCCAGAAGAAAAAGGATTTTTCATCTGGACATCTCTTCATGCCTAGGTCACCCCACTAGAACTCCAGAGGAGCCCACACTCCATACCATGTATATATATTGTTTATTACATACATGCTGGTTGATAAAAAAATAACCTAACATATGGTCTCCAGACAGAAACACCTACCTCTGTTATAAATATATAAAAATATGAAAGAATCCCCGCTTAGATTCCTCACTCACATGCCCCACCCTTTCTTCCCTGATGCATATAAAGACATTGATATGTAAACTTCATTTGTTAGTCATTAGAAAAATAAGTGAAAGTACATGGTCTGGGTTGATGATGTAATATATTATTTAATGATTTTCACTGATTCAATGGAAAAATATATCTCATTGTTCACTAGAGATGGGGGATGGGCGGTTAATATACATTTTGGTTTAGATATGAATCATTTTGGGAACATTAATGGATTTTTTTTTTCAATTGTAACCACATGGGCTTTTATTAAATTTTTAAATGAAAAAAAAATTGCAGATGGGGCAGCTCAGCCGTCTAGCTCACTTTTCACATCTTCATAATGCACCACAGTGCAGCCAAACCAAGCATTCATGACTGCAGCCCTGGGAAGGCCCAGGGAAAGCCCGAGCCCTGTGGTGGAAGAGGCCGTTCTCCATTTCCAGGAATAGATATTTTCTCCATTTACCAAACACTTCCCTGCTCAAGAAAGCACATGAGCACTCTGGCCAGCACTGTTGTTCTGTGTGAGTATCCTTCCTTTGACATACATTACTGGGACACAACTGAATATGATCCAGGAGCCCTCAAGAGGTGAGTCCAGGAAAAAAACATTCTTAACTTGTCCAAGCCCGAGATGACTGAACTTCTCCACCTCTTGGCAGATGTATTATGAAAAAGACACAGGTCAAATATAAGTATCCAACGTGCCCTGAATGGAAATTAAGGGGTAAGAAAATAATAATGATAGAAGTAGAAATAAAGATTGGAGAGAAACATGGAAATAATAATGATAGTAGAAATAATGATTGGAGAGAAACATGGTCTGTGTTCTCCAGTTGTTCAAGGAAGAAAACATCCTTACAGAACAGGAGCATGACTGAACTTCAAATTGTTTAAGGCTTTGGCAGATTAAATTCACTTTTAGAGGATATCTCTGCACTTGGAAATAGTTGTTCCCAATGGACAAATGGAACACACACATAAATGTATATTAATTAATACATCAAAAAATTCTTGTGCAACAGTAATGAAAAACCTTCCATTTTGTAACATCAAAATGTGCTAAGGAAAAATGTAAGAATAGTGTTGATTACACCAGGCACACCTTTCATGGATGTGAAATTAAAAGAAGTTGCTGGAGTGAATTTTCTTTCACCTTGCTGACATGCTTCATTTCCAGATAGATCACATGAAAAACTCCATCAAAGCTGACATCTCTCTATTAAAAATTTATTCATTAACAAATCTGTATTCTTTTTTAAATGGATAATCCATCAATCAAAACTTTTTTACTTGCCCCTACTTTTCTGTTGTTAAAAAAAATCAATCCCGCAGTCTGGGCTGGGAACCAGCCCCTTGGTGCAGAGATGCACGAAAGGCTGTGTGGGGTACAGGGACCCCCAGGAACAAGCACCATCAAGCAGCAGAGTCAGGGAGGTCTTCATCCCCTCAGGCACCACTGCTGATATTGTGCACAAAGCTGTTTGTTGGGCTGGGGGCAGCAGCAGGCTGACCTTTCCTTCCCAGAGCCTCAGCATGTGGTATCACAGCATAGAGGTGGAAAGCAGGGGGAGGAATACGGTTGTTTCAGACCTGCCCCCCAGATATGCACAGATTTTCCTAAGAGAACGATCCAGACATGTAACTCTCTGATTTTGAGGGCTTATTCAGTTCAAGGCATCCAGTCACAGGCTCAATCTGTAAAGAAGTGCTGAGCACTGCTGCTAACTCACAGCAAAGACAGAAAACAGGACCCAGTTGTAGCAGTCACCCAGCTTACAGGAATATTCTGAACCAGCTTTGCACTTAATTTTACCTCTTCTGGAAAAAGGGTGAGGCAAAAAACTCAATGGGATGAGGCATTCTTATATGAGGAAAATCAAGAAGGTAGTGTTTTCCAAGGGATGGACTCATATACTTTGAAGCCTGAGGATGCCATCTCGTATTTCCCCCTGCCTTTCCTAGCTTTTTTTTTTAATCTTATATTTGCCTGGGTGCTGTATGAATGCTACACTGGTCAAGTGAACCCGTTGTGATGCTTCAGTATGGCTGAGCTAGCAATATCTGCACTTTTAAAAATGAAAATTTAATAACAGTCCATATGGTTATAATTAAAGAAAAATCCATTTACATTTTAAAATGCACACGTTTTATTGGAAACAGCCTACATAAACACATCTGGAATGCAGCTTTAGATAAAAAGCATATGCAGGGTCTGATTCTGTTATTGCTTATGCTGGAGTAAGTCAAAAATGACTCCATCAAAGTCAGTTCACAGGTGTAAGGCCAATGGGAGATCAGCATCTGACCTAGGGGCCTTTCATTTCAACAAACAGAATATTGCCAAGTTTCACTTCAATCTTGCAGCTTGGAAGAGAGTGGAACCAAAAGTTTATTGCCCATATGAAGAATTATTGTATTACGAATAACTAAAGTTTATAGAAAAATTGTTTCCAGCGGTTAGACCTATGGTTCCACTCTCCACAAAAGCAGATGGAAAAGTAGGCAGTGACCTCTCAGCTTCAGCAGGTTTTTATTGACAGGTCTGTACTCTGGGCATTGTCCATGCTCTGCTACAAGTAGTCCATATTCCATTCTAGCTTCAGACTGCAAAAGAAATGTAACTGCAAACAACTGTGTCATATTTAAATGGGTAGATCCTCCAAGTATTTTTCAATATATTGATTTTTCCATGGCATTTTTCTATGGGCTTCCCTTCTATTTCGGGGATTTGCTCCATGCACAGATAAATGATATGTAGAGCCCCAAGTTCTCTATAGATTAAGAGCTCATAGAGAGGGCCTGAACACTTGCAGCATGTACTGAAATAGACAATACCATCTTTCAGCTCTGTTCAAAATAGAACCTCAGCAGTGACACACAAACCAGACAGATGGGTTCACTCATTTGGAATAGCAGGTACCTTGGGGTTAAATGTATTCCCTATTTAGCAGAAGTACAAAAAAAGTCAAGCAAAACATTATGTCAGGATGTTAAACGTTCAGTGTGATGCATTATGGGACACAGAGCACATTCAAGATAAATACAGTCCTTTTTATTTTTGTCATGTATATGTTCTGCATCCAACAGGGCAGTAAATTAAAAACACTTCACTGAGGTAATGGTAGATAATTTATTCTGCTTTTGCACACTGTTTTTAGCTTCCAGACATGGGAGGAATGGCTCTCCCTTTGCATCCAACGTTATCTCTTTCCCAGTGGGATTTACTTCTCTGCTGACCAGCAAAGGCTTAGGATCTGTAAGATACTGGATTTATAATTTCATAAGTAAGTAAAAATTAAAACCTTGGAAGTCTGAGTGGGCTACATGCTTTTGTGTGTGATGTGTGTGTGTGCATGCTATTGTGAAGAGACAGGCTCAGCCTCTGTCACGTTGTGACCAACAGGACAAACTTGTACTTGAACACTTCATTTACTTCACTGTTATAATGTTATAATTTCTGGGATAGAATGTGGCAACCAGCTAGCAGTCCACCACTGTATTAGGAACACTGAAGACAAACACTATGTCTCATATTAAAAACTCAGGGTGAATTTCAAGGTGGAAAGAATTAGTTACTCATTAGTTACTACAATTTGGTTGAGATGAAAGCTACCACCTTCACCTTTTGAAGCATGCAATGGGATCTTTAATGACCACAGATGGTCGAGACCTCAGTTTTATGTCTCATCTTAGAGAGACAGAACAGCCTTTATAGATCTAGATAGAACTAACTGCTGGCAAAAGCTGAAACTTTTACATTTAATGAAGCTGAGAGCAGATAGCAACTATTGAACTTGTTATGGACAAACCCGGAGTCTGATTAAGTCCGTGGAGCATTCACTCAAAATGAGCAGCCCTTTGTGGTTTACATGTCAACTCTCTTTCACTGTTAAAGAAATTACTAAGTTCTCTGTGGTCTGTGGACACAAAAAGGTGTCTGCTCTGTGTACCGGGACTGAACACTGTGCTTCCAGTGAAGTCTGTAAGCTATGCTGGGAATGAACTCTTGTGGGACTGAGTATCTCAGCTCAATACTCACCTCAGAGAAACTCAGCTCAAACCAAGACATTTGGCCTTTGCAATGCAATCACCTTGATACTATCAGGAACACAACATAGCCTGCTTTTAGAGCCTTTCAGGGTGGAAAGCATAGACTAGAAGCTCCAAAAGTGATGGATGATTTTTGAGACGCCCTCCACCAAAGGAGTCACACATCTTTCCCCTGGGATCTGTGAATTGCCTTTCATGCTGCAACAATAAGGTGTGTTATTTTAAACAGCCTTAGAGGGCAGGGTTGTGTGGCAAGTCTGACAATGCACAGAAATAATCCAGAGGAATAAATAGGGCTGTATTCTGTAAGCTTACTATCCCTAACAAAAGATAGCATTAGTATCACACTCTGGAATTTTTTGGGGTATAATTCAGGGGGTGCAGATGGTACGATCTGGGGTGTTTCTTCTGAACTGAGCCTGGATGTGTTGAATTCAGCCCCACTACACTTGTGCAGTTTGCAGGCCACTCTACAGCTCTGTGATGTTTTTGTGGTTTGCAGTCATTTTCTGCTGCTCCGCTGCCAAGCTTCGCAATTAACTGGAATGTACAAACATCTCTCCTGGGTTTGACGGGAGCAGAGACCTGTCTGTATGCTGAAGGTCATGTGAGAAGTTTCGGCAGGGTGCACTGTCTGAAGCGACAGCCTCCTGACATCCCTTGCAACCCAGTGTGCTCATTCTAGATGTTTTTTGACCATAGTTTGGCTGCTCTCGGTGTTTGTTTTGGAGCTGAAAACTATACCCAAAAGGAGAGCGGTGTTTTTTACTGCCCTGCAGGAGGCTGAGCCTGCGAATCGGATCTGATCTGACTCACCACTGTAGGAGAGAAAACAAGTACATCCTGAGGCTCAATCCAAGTGTGGAGTCCTTACCTAAACCCCCAGCCCCAGGGAACTCCAAAAGCTGGGGTTTGGCAATCTGCGAATCTCTGAAGAGTTACCCAGAGACTTCTTCCCATGCAGTCAGGGTTTCAGTGAGGAGGCTTCTTATAGCAATACGGGAAGATAAAGATTACTGGGATTTTGCATAATTACATCTAGTCTGATGTAGGGTTTTTAGTAAGCAGAGTGTTCCCCTTCTGGTTCGTTGTGTTTAAAGTACAGTTCTGTTTTATTATCCTTTTTAATTTTCCTAACTCATGAAAGCATACATTGGAGGATGTGTGATGTATTGTGATGTATGCTGACTGATCTTACAGGTCTTTTTTTTTTTTTTTTTTTTTTTTTAGGGTTGGGAAGGACATTAAGATCATGTAGTTCCAACCCCCCCACCATGGGCAGGGACACCTCACACTAAACCATGACACACAAGGCTATGGCCAACCCAGCCTTGAACACTGACAGCAATGGAGAATTCATAACCTCCCTGGGCAACCCATTCCAGTGCCCCACCGCCCTCACAGTAAAGAATTTCTTCCTCATATCCAATCTAAACTTCCCCTGTTTAAGTTTGAACCCGTTACCCCTTGTCCTATCACTACAGTCTCTAATGAAGAGTCCATCCCCAGCATCCCTATAGGCCCCCTTCAGATACTGGAAGGCTGCTCGGAGGTCTCCACGCAGCCTTCTCTTCTCCAGGCTGAACAGCCCCAACTTTCTCAGCCGTCTTCATACGGGAGGTGCTCCAGTGCCCTGATCATCCTCGTGGCCCTCCTCTGCACTTGTTCCAACAGTTCCATGTCCTTTTGATGTTGAGGACACCAGAACTGCACACAACACTCCAAGTGAGGTCTCACGAGAGCAGAGTAGAGAGACAGGATCACCTCCTTGGACCTGCTGGTCACACTCCTTTTGATGCAGCCCAGGATACGGTTGGCTTTCCGGGCTGCAAGCACACACTGAAGCCGGCTCATGTTCAGTTTCTCTTCAACCAACACCCCCAAGTCCTTCTCCACAGGGCTGCTCTGAATCTCTTCTCTGCCCAACCTGGAGCTGTGCCTGGGATTGCTCTGACCCAGGTGTAGGACCTTGCACTTGGCGTGGTTAAACTTCATCAGGCTGGCATCAGCCCACCTCAGAAGCGTGTCATTTAAAAGATAAGATACTAGGAATTATTCATATTTAAGTTACACCTATATAAGGGTGGAATAACTGCAGTGGAAGACTTGATACTTGCTCATAGCAAAGAAGCCATGTGTGTATATGTGATACTAACTCATAGCAAAGGTGTGTCTTGGCTGCCAGGCCCTCCCTGGGAGGGCTAAGTTTGGAAATCTCAGCCTTAACTTCTGTGCAGGTCTACCCTTTGTGCCAACGGCCTAAAAATAATTTCTCTGTCTTTGTTGAAGCAGTTTTACATCTACATATAAAAGTCACTATAAAATGTTAAGTATATTGTTACTGTTGAGTACAGATAATGTTGACTTTGAAAGCAAAGCCTATTCACTTTTCACTGTTCAGAAAGATGATATTGAGAGAGAACTAAAATAGGGCTTAACTGAAGGTAACATGAAAGCTATGAAGGGGGCTCCAAGGGAAGTGCTGTGCTTTCCCCTCTGTTATGGACAAAGGTGAATGAAGGGAGCAGCGCGATTAGCAGGAAGTCATATTTTAAAGCTGGAGGCATAAGATAAAGACTCGTCTGAAAACAAAGTCTGTACTCAGCAGGATGAAAAAAATGCCAGGTTCCTTCAAAAAAAAAAATGTTCCTTTAAAAATGAGTTCTCAATCATGAAAAAAAAATAATGAAGCCTCTGTTTTTATTTCAATTTTCAGTCCTCTGCTCTTCTGAACATAGAAACTCAGTTCTGTGTCAGCAGACAAGCTCTCCACTTATAATTAAAAGTGTAGGTTGATTCTAAGATGTGATATGACAGACGTGTGTAATATTGTGTAATATTGCACAGGGGCTATTTTATCTTTCTAAAAGCTGTACTGTATAGTACTGAACTAGTTTTGCTAGTCCCTCTGATGGATACAAAGTGCAAAGTGGTATCCATATGGCCCTATGGAAGTATAACATCACATTCTTCTAGCTTATACAAGTTTAATGGCACTGAATTAGCATGGGTTGCCCTTTGGTGCTAATTCTTTCTGCACTCAGGGGGTTAAAGGAGCTTCATACTATCCAGATGTTCAGTGGCTCTTGCAAATGAAAGATTAGCAATTTTTGCAACTGCTGCTCTTTCTTCTGCTCCCTTTTTAAAGCTGATATTTTCCTTAAGAACTTGCTTAGTATCTGAGTCAGAGGAATCTCTTCCCTGAGGTAAATCAATCAATAGGCTGCACAAGAAAAGGAACAAAATGTAGAAGAGGCAGGCCTGAGTTGTATTAATTTGTTTAGAGGAATTGCCTTCCAGGGACCAATATATTCATCCCAGGGTTTCATTTTCCTCTGTGAAATAGGAATCAAACGCAGCATTATTTCAGGGTATAAAAATAATAACAATAAAAAGGAGCCCAAATTTCTCCAAAAACGCCCATCTTTTTAAGTGCTAGTGAATAAGTGTCTCTCTTAATTTTTCATATCAGACTATAGGTAAGTGATGCAGGTATCAAAAATGCAGCTATCTTAGCTCCTACCTACCACTAACAAGGCTTCCTGGACAGAAATATGAAAAATAGCCAAAATTAATTCCAATAAATGAATGCCAGCTTAATATCTACTAAGTCTGTCTTTTGCATACATAGGTTTACTCTCAGGTTCCTGCTGCAGCAAGAGTTTTCAAGCATAGAATAAGTAGAGTTCCAATGAGACAAAACCTTCTGCCTCAGCTGGCATTTAACAACCTGTTTTTTTGCTGCAGCTCAGCTAGAATTTTTCTAACCTTAACAGAATTGCTAGATTTCACATCTTGCTTTAATATGTACTTTTCTAGTGCTCCGGTTATCGTACAGGAAGCAATGAATCATCTGAGGCAGAAAGTGATGTTGGATGTGTGTTACTTGCACTGTGTCTGTTCTTTTTGAAACCCCTAATGAAGACATGCACCAGGCTGCTCTTGCTATTCTTCCTCTGCCTTTTATGGAGTCCAGAAATGTACTGTGCCTGGGAACAAGCTCCTGCTTGTCTAGCTCCACCAGCTTCCATGGGTGGCGATCCTAGCATCTCGTATTGGCAAAGCTGATTGGGGGGCATGCTGATAATTAGTTACTTGAAGAAAGTACTGGCTAAAACTTGTAACTACTTGAATTAATTGGTTATTAAATTTAATGGGCACTGATAAGTTTGTTGACATATATTCTCAGGACCATGAGGGCACTGCCAGCCTGACTGTCCTTGCCCACCTGCCCTCAGCACTCACCCTGCCCCTGCCCCTTCCTCCAAAACAGTGAAGGGTCCTAGACTGTATAGTCCCTTTGTATACAAGGGGCACAGAACAGTTTAGGAGCACTGAGTGGGGTAAAAGGGAAGAGACAGTTTGAGGAAAAGGGTTCTTCCACGGCAGACATATCAGTTATGGACTTCTAAGGATTTCAGCATGGATGGCCCATCAGAGGTGCACCATTACAGCCTGAGGCACACAGCTGGGCTCAGTAGTAGCACAGACCATGTGAAATGTGGGCCATAGCACATGTGGACAAATAGGTCACACATGCCCTTACCTGGCATTGCTCTGGGAGGAGAAGTTACTGGACAGGGATGCAGTTGTGTGTTGAGAACGCAGGGCCTCAGAGAAAATGAGCTCCACGACAAGGCAAACAGGTGAAATGAAGCCTCATTACAGAAAAGCTCCAAACTTCATGAAAGATGGGAGTTTCTCCTTTGCCTATGTGCTTACAGAGGCAGTAACCACCCCATTCTTTTTCACAACAGAATAAAGGTTCTTGAAATCTGGAAATAAAGGGGAAAATGGAGGGGGAAAATGGAAACTAAACTCCAAGAATCTTCCAGCAATTTCACCAATGTGAAGATGTCAAGGGATGGAAGAGCTGATCCTCTAGGACTTCTCCTTAACTCTCGTCCCCTCCTGTACATCCTTGATATGTTAGTGATCTGCTATGCTTATATATTTTGAAGACATCCATAGAATTTTATTGTCATGTGATCCGTTTAGCAACTATTTTTATCACAGGCCAGATTTATAAGCAGTCATGGTCCAGCTGCATACATTTGTCCCTTGTAAGCAAATGTTTAATTTTAAATCTGGGATGTACTAGATCCCCTATCAAATAAAAACAAAATCTTAGTCATAGGAAGTCTAAACCTTAGTGTGTTACTTTATTCTAGCATGGGAGATCCTAAAAGCTGCTTTGGTAAACCTCAGGTTTTGGGAAGGCGGAGGGAGCTCCAGTGGCTGGCTAAGAGATTCCTGTCTCTTACTATTCCAGCAGAAGCAGCAGTTTGTGTATGCAGCAGGAAAGAGTTACAGCAAAGGGGGCAAGCAGCAGTGTAGAAAGTTAATGATCAGATAGAAGAATCCCACTTTTGAAAACTAATAGCATTACCTCTGTATTAGTAAGGCCTACAAACTCAATCAGAGCATAGCAAGTGGGAGAGTATGATATTTGGCACCACAACTTAATTCGGGAATTGTGCTCTGCAGTGATGAGATGCAGGTATTTGCAGGGCACTGCACCAGCAGCAATGGTAAACTCACTACAGAGGTTTTGCTGATCTATGGGATCAAATTTGCTGGCGCCCAAGCAGCTACCTCAAACTCAAGGCCTTGTGTATTTCTCCCATTGGGGTGAGCAAATCGTGACAATCTACTATTTGGGTATAGTGCCTTTTATTTCACAGTAATGCATGAAAGTCTGCTTCCCAGAACATGGGCAGAGAACCAGACACCAGGAGCCTGTTTCACTTTTTACAGCTCCTGGCTTCTTTCAGTCAGCATTCAGTCCCCAGGCTCTCTCTCCAGGTAGCTATTTTGTTTCAGGACCACATTACTAGCGTTCTTGCATCTGTCTTGGTTTACCTTACTGACTCTTCCCACAGTTGCTCTGGCCTTTCTGCTGTTTCTCAGAGACACCGAATTACAGACCTGTGTATGAGCCCACAGTTTGCTGTGCCAGCCACCAAGGATATT